>LZPO01027533.1:65291-83516 GCA_001675575.1 Neotoma lepida | reverse complement strand
ATCAGCAAACTTTTCCTATGCAAATCCAGTTACAGCTTGCCCCAGGTTTCTGTATGGCTTGTGGACTAAGATTAGTTTTTCATATTTAAATAGTTGAGGGATGAATGAAATTAAAAATTCAGTGTCCATGTTTAACTGGAAAATAGACTTGCCAGTTTACCTTCTGTCTGTTCCGGCCAATACTAAAACAACAGCTGCATGGCTGCAACAGTGGCTGTGTGCCTCAAGGCCTCAACTATTTACTTTCTCCTTCCCCAAAACAACAACAACAAAGCAAAGCTTACTGCCTCCTGTCTTCTATTACCTGACATGGTCCTGTCTGTGTAATTGTTGTTACTCCTCGGCTCCACACATAGAATACAGCTTACTAAGGCAGAGGCCTTGTCTGGTTTTGTTCATTACAATCTAGAAAGAATTCTGGACCAAAATAAGGGCTCGGTAAATATCTGGTGAATAAATGAGTGAACGGTCCATTATGCCACAGAGTTTAGGCTTTCTCCTATAAAAAAGGAGTACTATTCTAGTAGAGCTGAACCAAACAGCTCAAAGTACTGGTGTTCACCACTGGTGCAAGATANTGAAACTCCAGGATTTTTATGTTCATGAAAGACTCAACTATTGCAAAGTGACATAACACTGACAGCTGTTTGTGCTTCTGTTTATTTTAAGATGCAAATCTCTGAGAAATCTCGTTTCCTACACAGAGTACACAGCGCCGACACCATGCCAAATCTTTAATAGATGCTCATAATTACAAGAGACCTAGATCATGTGCTAATGAATTTTTAATATTCAGAATTTTCCTATGGGGCTCATCAGCTATCTAGTCTGTGAGCAGCTGAAAATTCTTTAGAAATTAAAAGGTTACCACCCACAAACCAGAAGCAGCTTTTTAATCTTTCTCTACTAGCCAGAGAGTGGGTGTGTGAATTCAAAAAAACACCAACCAACTCTGTTGGTAGAGGACAAGGTATTGTTGAGTTAAAACCCCACCTATAAGCATCTCTGTTGCATGACACTGTAAAACTATCACCCACTCACAATTTCAGTCTCAATCTTCTAATCTGCAAATGAAGGTGGACAGACCTTACCTCCTGGAGAAATTTGATGTCACTAACATTTCCATCAAGGTTCTTTTTCCTCCAGGCTTTGTGACAATTTCTATACATAAATCCTATATACTTCAAAAACACAAGGGTTTTTAGTTTAACTTCTAAAATATAAGATACTGGACAGAGAAACTTGTGCTATGTTTTAAAGTGGCTACCTGCTTTCCAGTCTTGGGAGTTCTCTTGTGTTTTTCTTTTTTAAATAAATGCCAATTTAAGAATTCCAGCCTTTCACAGGGACACTCGTGGCACATGGATTTTTTTTTTTGACAACTATGTCAGACTTACAATAACCGTTTTAGATGGGGTACATGGTCCTCTTTACTCCATTATACCTAAGTCAGGACATTGGCTACAATCTACCAAGACTAAGATAAAACGTGTCACCAAAGCAAAGATATTCGCCAACAGCTCGAGTGGGCTACTTTCAGAACCCCCCGCGGCAGATCCACCAGGGGGATCTCCACCAACGCTGTCTATGGATGGGGCCGGACAGAACTTGGACCACTGGACCAACACCATCCACACTTTGGCTGATGCTGAAATCTCGGGGTTGTAGTGAAGCGCAGTTTGCTGCGGCCCACTGCTCTTCACACAGAGGGTTAATAAAGGGTACCCTAGGGCCAGGCCCGGCCCACCTAGACTCCCATCACACTGATCCTCCCCAGGACTGCGGGCTTCCTCCGCCAAGTTAAACCACAAGTTCAGAATCAAAACAAAAGGTGCACGACTGGTTTCTGGTGGCAAGGGCTGACTCCCGGTGGCCAACTTCTCGGGACCGCAGGGCCGGGCGAGCGAGGGCTCTAAGACCTCGGCTGGGTGGGAGGCCTAGGGCCTGGGGCGCGAGTGCTCACACGCCCCTCGCTCAGCTCAGCCCAAAGGGGAGCCGGGGAGAGTGCCGGGGAAGGAGGTGGGGGAGGTGTCCCAGTGACAGGCAGGAGGCCCGGAGACGCGAGGTCCAGCTGGAGGCCCGGGGCGGCAAAAGATCCGAGCCGCTCCAGGCCGCGAGGAGGCCCCGTTGCCGCGACGGGCCGCGCTAGGGAGACCGCCCGTTCCCACCCACGGCCTGGGCCACTCACTCACCGGTGGGGAGACGACGGACAGCCGGCGTCTCCGCCAGCGCCGCGGCTCTGGCTCCAGCGCTGGCTCCTGCCGCTGCGGCCGCGGCGCCCGGTGCCACGGCCCCGGCGCGCGAGCGCGAACCAGCGCGAGGGAACGATGGCGAGAGCGAGAGCGAGAGCGCGCTTCCCGTCGCCACCGCCGCCCACAACCTCCGTCTCCCGCTGACAGCGCAGGCGCGAAGCGGCGCCGGGCGGGGACGCGCACGCCGTGGGGGCGTGACCGGACCCAGGAGGTGTGGCCACGNCTCAGGCCCGCCCACCCACGCGGGCGCAGGCCAAGTAGGTTAAGGCTTTGCAGGTGGCGTGGCAGCGTCCAGGTGAGTTCTTCCTTTCCTGCCGGGAGTTCGGAAACCGAACACTTGAGCANCTCGGCTCTTCGGCCCCTCGGCTTGTCGTATCCTTAGCTCCTCTTATCCTCAGCCTCTCGACCCCTCGACCCTTGGGCTCCTCAGTTTCTCGGCTCTTCGATCCCTGGGCTCCTTGTATCCTCAGCACCTGATTGGTGCAGGCTAAGGCTAATTTCTGGGGCCCCGCGTCCGGAGTTGCACAGTAGTCTCCCAGGGCCTTCCACCTAGCGGGCTGCCTTTTCGTCAGATATTACCACTGAAGAAAGTGCAAGTAGCCCCCCAGCCCATCCCTTTTATTATACCGGTTGCTCTAGCTTAGTCGTCCATCACGCAGATGTGGAAGCTTCTTCCGTGTTGGAGGAGCTGGGAGTGCAAGGTAGGAATACTCGGGANTCCTTGGCCTCGTGAAGTTTGAGAGCTAGTGGAGCCGTAATGGGCGAAATTTAGCGGGGGATGATAGAGTATAGTTCAACCCTTGAATATGGAAAGAGTGCACTGGTTGCGGGTGTAGCGTGTGCGGAAGCGGAGCTGAGAGACCACGGGATTGGGTGCGTTCGTGACTGAGACTGCTTGTGAAAAGAGGTAGGTAAGCAAGCGCAGGGACAGGTTTGGGACTTCTGAGAATTTCAGGAAGCCTTTGAGGTTTTCTTCAGCTGTGGTTGCAAGGCTAGAAACATTTGGTCATTTTGTTTGATTTTAAATGATTGTGCAGGCATGTGAAAAGTGGCCTGGGGAGGGAGGCCAGTCAGGAGGCTAGGGGCAAGATGATAAGGCAAGGTAGGAGAGTGGTCATAGAGAAAAACGTTGTTTGGAGGATACAGTGGGTAAATGTTGATGGATTGGAGGCTGAAGGGAAGGAGATGCCAGGATTGACTCAGGTTTGAAGGTAGTGAGGATGAGCTTGCAGATTTAAAGGGCAGGGTGAATGAAGCCACTAAGAAAGTTGTCTAAAAATGAAGAATAAATGTTTGAAATTGTAAAAGAATAAGTTAATTTAAAAAAAAACAAGTGATAAACTTAAATATAAAAGATAAAACTGAAAAGAAAGAAGAAAATGTAGAAAAAATATTTGTATCCCTGACAAAGGCAAAGACTTAAAGGCATGAACCTTAACGGACATTATTTGATAAATTTTATCAAAATGTACGTAGTTAATAAACACTATTAAAAAATTAAAAAGGGGGGGGCTGGAGAGATGGCTCAGTGGTTAAGAGCACTGGCTGCTCTTCCAGAGGTCCTGAGTTCAATTCCCAGCAACCACATGGTGGCTCACCACCATCTACAGTGGGATCTGTTGCCCTCTTCTGGTATAATGGCATACATGCAGGTAGAGTACTCATATACATAAAATAAATAAATCTTTTAAAAAAAAGAAATTAAAAGGGCACACTGGGCACTGGTGGTGCACACCTTTAATCCCAGCACTAGGGAGGCAGAGGCAAGTGGATCTTTGAGTTTGAGGCCAGCCTGGTCTACAGAGTGAGTTCCAGGACAGCCAGAGCTACATAGAGAAACCCTGTCTTGAAAACAAAAAACAAAGAAAGAAAAGAAAAAAAAGGCAAGTTATTGATGGGAAATGAACTCTAAAGTAGAATATATGAAATGAAAGTCTTATGTCCAGGATATGTAAGAACTCCTTTTCCTCTCTCAGGAGGAACCAGGCCTTACATGNGCCAAGTAAACTATACAGGTACCCACTCTGCCCTAAATAAGAAGACAAACAACCCAATAAATCAGTAGGCAAAAGGCTTTGGTAAATATTTCACAAGATGTAAAAATGGTCTCTAAACAACAGAAAGATAACATATTAGTCATCTAGGGGTTTGCAGATTCAAACCACAAGATACACACTGTCATTGGAGTAGCTAAAATTAAAGACTGGTGACCCACCTGTCACACTCTTATTCATCTCCTTAGCCATAAAGAAACCCAGATAGAGAAAAAACTAAATGTCTTAGCATTCTATTGCTGTGAAGAGACACTGTGGCCAAGGCAGCTCTTAGAAAGCATTTAACTGAGGCTTGCTTACTGTTTCAGAGGTTTAGTNCATTATCATCAAGGCAGGGAGCATGGTGCTGGAGAAGTAGCTGAGAACTCTACATCCCAATCCGCAGGTAGGAAGAGAGAGCCAATGGCCGTGCTTGGGCCCTTGAAGCCTCAAAGCCCACCCCCAGTGACACACTTCCTCCAGGAGGACACATTTAATCCCTCCCAAATAATGTCACTCCCTGATGAATAAGTATTCAGACATAAGAGCCTATAGAGGCCATTCTCATTCAAACCACTACACTCAGTCATGCTTCTACTTAACATAATACAATGATAAAAACAGCCATGCTTTCCCCAGAAGAGGATTTGGAGTCCCTAGATCATGTTCTCCCTCCACCTTTGATACCTGTAAGATGAAAGCCTTAATACTACAGTACAAAGTTAACGCAGGCGTAAGTCTCTACTATGTCATAGCAACTTCATTTTCCCCTAAATAATAAGGACAAGTCATTGCAGCCTCTACAGAACTCCTTTGCCTATTGAGATGCCAAAAATGACCCAGTGTCTCCCATTGTAACTAAGACTNGGGAACCAGAAGAGCTGGCCATTTCTCCTTCCAGGTGAAATTAGCAACCAAAGGCCCCGTCTTGTTCTGCCAGCTTTACCCTTTAGTCCCAGCCATGATGCAGTTCTGCATCTTCATCTGGTGCCTGCACGTGATTCAGAACTATTGTACACTAGGCATTAGACCCAGACTGAGCGTTCTTTTCCACAATTAACAATTCTTAGGAAATAGATACAGACTGATAGAGACAAGGCGTAGAAGCCACTTCCTCCTACAACTTACACCTTTGTCTTAGGTCTTTATTGCTATGAAGAAATACCATGGCCATGACAACTCTTATAAATGAAAACATTTGATCAAGGGGGCTCACTTACAGTGTTAGATGTTCAGTCCATTATCATCATGGCAGGGAGCAGGGCGGCATGCAGGCAGATGAGGGTGCTGAAGCTGAGAGTCCTACATCTTGACTGACTGTCAAACTAAGTGAAGCTTGAGAAAAAGACCTCAAAGCCCACCCCCACAGTGACACACTTTCTCCAACAAGGCCACATTTCCTAATAGTGCCACTTCCTTTGGGGCTNTTTTCTTTCAAACCACCACAACCTTCAAGGCAGTTTAAGTGTGTTTGATTTTATCCCTTTCTGGATTGGCTAACACTGACTTATGCTCAGGGAACATTGTAATGAGCTGTTCTGTGGGTCAGTATTCTGTAAGACTAATTTCTAAATGGTCTTGTTAAATAAAACACGGAGCCAGAAATAGGGTGAAAATCTGACAGAGATCAGAGGAATTAGGAACAGCTGCTAGGCTCACCTCACCAACACCGCTGCTTCCAAAAGAGTGAGTGACTTTCTATATCTCCATGCCTATATTTTTTTCTGTTCTGTTCTCCCATTGGCTCTCTCATCCTAGCTACATCACTTTCTGTCTGTATAGACCTCCAGAATTCTATGGTTGATGTTGGGATTAAAGGCGTGTGTCTCCGTACTTGACTCTGTTCCTAGTGTGACCTGGAACTCACAGAGATCCAGACAGACCCTGCCTGCTAGGTGATAGGATTAAGGGNGTGTGCTAACATTGCAAGATAGTGGCTGACCTTTTTCCTCTGATCCTCTAGATAAATTTTATTGGGGGACATAGATAAAATACCACCACAGTATTCAGTGTCCACCAATGCTCAGCAAGCCTAGGGTATCTCAAGAAGAGTGTGCTTATCCACAGAGAAAGAAAGGGCTTTGCTCCCAAATCCAAAGGATCTGCATCGCAATATCTGCCACTGGTTCTAAACATTTCCATCAGCCCCTCTTACAACTGAAGCTCTAGTTGGTTTTGCAGAAATTTTGTCCATGAATGTTTCTTTCATGACAGATCTCAGAGTTTCTAGTCATCTAAGCTTGGCTTAAACTCGGACTTTCAATCTATAACCGCAGTGCAATTAGGAACAACTAGCCAAAAGCCACTCTGTGCCTTTGTTTCATGTAATGGTCTAAGAAGAGATACATGACCATTCACTTAAGACCTTCTTACTAATCAAATACACTATTGATTAGGAGTAGCCAATGGCTCATGTTGTGGACTACCAGAAACAGGGTCATTAGTATCTTTAGTTTTATTAGAGCCAGCTCAAGAACTCAGCACTATGTAGCCCTGGCTGTCCTGGAACTCATGTAGACTAGATCTCACAGAGCTCCACCTGCCTCTATCTCCCAAGTGCTGCGATTAAAGGCGTGCATGACCTCCCCTGGCCCTCAGCACCAATTTATAAAGCTCTTGAGATTGTATTCCTGGGCCAGAGAAATGGCCCTGAGGGTAAAGGTGCTTGCNGCACAAGCATGACAGCCTGAGTTCTACCTCCAGATCCCACTGTGGAAGGAGAGAAACAACTCCTGGAAGTTGTCCTCTGATGTCCACATGTGCACGGTGAAACTTGTGCATGATACATGATAACCCTCCCCCATGATAACAGTAAGTACAGATTTTTTATTAAAAATTTTAAATAATTTTTTCTATTCTTCTTGGGATGGGAATGGAGCTCAGTAGTAGACTGCTTTTCTATCAGGCATACAGCCTTGGGTTCTATCCCCAACACTGAAAAAAAATAGACTGTTGACTTTAAAATAACTTGCAAAGCCGGATATTCATTTCAATGTCTCCAACATAGAAAATACTAGAAAAAGATTTCAATTGCAAATTCCTCACCCTATGTATAACAACAACAACAACAAAATAAACTTAAATTTCTTATCCTGCAAATCAGTGTGTNTGTTTGTATGTGTGTGTATGTGTGTTATAATGGGATGGAACCCAGGACATCCTGTATTCCAAGGAGGCACACTACCAGTTATATCCCCAGCACCTACAAAGTCAGTTACAAGTAAAAGCATACAGGGGCTGGGGATGTAGTTTCATGCTTGTACAAGCCCTATCCCTAGTACCCCCATACACATAACACAAATGTTTTTAATCCTGGAAGAAAAGAACTTTTTCAGTCTTCTGTCTAGAACTTCACTATTCACAGTGACATCCCTGGACCTGCAGCGGACGGAGCATGCGTCACCTGGGAGCTGGGTAGAAGTGCAGCATTGCAGCCCCATTCTGAAGTCTTCATTTCAACAGGACTCCATAGGCATTTCACTTGTACAGTATAATTCAGAAAGCACTGTAACCTCAGGTTGGTGGCACATTCCTTTAATCCCAGCTCTGGGAAGGCAGAGGCAAGCAGATCTCTATGAATTTGAGGCCAGCCTAGTCTACATAGTGAGACTTTGTCTCAAAAAAAAAAATATAGTCAAAATTGACTAACAAATACTATTTAATAACGATTTTTATAGGAAATAGATATAGAGAAACTAAAAGCTTAAGTTGTTGCTCACATCTGTCAGAAGTTTCACTAAATCATTGAAAATTCCTTGTATACTGTCCTAGGTGATTTTTAAGTTTTAAAAATAGGCTTATTTATGTGTATGAGTGTTTGCCTGCATGTAATATGTGTACCATGTGCATGCCTGGNGCCTGTAGAAGCCAGAAGAGGGCATTGGATTCCCTGGAACTGGAGTTACGGATGGTTATGAGCTGCCATATGGGTGCTAGGAATTGAACCTGGGTCCTCTGCAAGGTCAGCTAGTACTTTTAACCACTGAGCCACCTTCCCTACCGCATATTGTGTGTGTCTGTGTGTATAATGCATGTGGATGGGTGCGTGTCTGTCTGTCTCTGTTTCTGTGTGTCTGTGTGTCTAGTGCGTGTGTACAGTGCCTGTGGAGGCCAGAGGAGGGTGTTGAGTCCCCTGCAGATACATGCAGTTGTGAGCTGTCCAGTATGGGTGCTGGGAGCTGAACTTGTCAATTCTGGAAAAGCAGCAAGCACTCCTAACTTCTGAGCCATTTTTCTAACCCCAGTGCTGGTGGATTTTAATTATCAACTAGATGCAATCAAGAATCACCTTGAAAGAGAAGCTCAATAGGGAACTATGTAGATCACGTTAGCCTGTGGGTGTGCCTGTGAGAGATNTTCTTAATAGNGTGAATTGACGAGAGAAGACCCACCCTGAAAGTGGGTGCAGCATCTCTGGACTTAGTAAAAGTGGAAGAGGCGAGCCAACCATTCCAAGCACGAATTCCTGCATTCATCNTCCCTCTACTTTCGACTGTGACTGCGACCTGCTATTTCAGACTCCTATCACTGTGACATCTCCTCAGTGATGGGCTGTAACCTGGAATTGTGAACTAAAACAAGCCTTTATTCCCTAAGTTGCTTTTTTTCCCAGGAAAATTTAATGCGTAACTAGGACGCGTTAATGTCTCATGTTTCTGGATCCTCCTGTGTTTGTCAGTATGTACTTCACTTGTCAGTGTGGGAAACCAGCTAAAAATACAGCCTCACAAAATCTAAATTGAGTAGAAACTATTTAAGATCTAAAAAAGCCCAAAGAGACTGTCCCATCCAGTGGCCATGCCACACATGAGCATGGAAGCACTGAAGCGCTCCTGAATAATGTACTTGGATAAGCCAGGAAAGGTGGTTCTCACCTATAACCCCAGCTCTGGGAAGGCAGAAGCAGGAGGATTGCTACATGTTCAAGGCTAGTCTAGTTTACGTAGTGAGGTCCTGTCTCAAAACCATATGGGGAGTGGGTGCACCAACATGGCTCAGGGAGTGAAAGTGCAGAAACCTGTTGACCCACGCTCAGTCTGAAAAACCCAAGTGAAAATCAGGATGCAATAGCACACATCTGTAATCTTAGTGCTCTTGTGAGATGGGAAGTGGAGACAGGAGAATTGGTTTGATCTTGCCTCAAACAAGATGGAAGAAGGGAAGCAACTCCCAAAANTTGTATCTGACCGGCCTCCACATCTGTTCTGGGAGCCATATGCATATGCAACAATAATAATAAAAGATAAAATTGGGGCTGGGGTGGTACTGCAGAGATGGCTCAGGGATTAGGAGCACTTGTTGCTTTTGCAGAGGATTTGGGTTCAGCTCGCAACACTCATGTGGTGCCTTACAACCATCTGTAAATTCAGTTCCAGGGTCTCTGGCAACTGACCTCTGAGGGCACTGTATGCATATGTTGCACATACATACATGGAGGCAAAAACACTCATAAATCTAAAAGAAAAAAATTACAAAAAATAAAAACTGGAAAAAATATATTTCCATGGAGGCAAGCAAATTACCATATGCTAATAACTCTGAATTTCTAACTATTATGCAAGTTTTTCTCTCCTACCTCAGGGCCTACACACACACACACACACACCCTACGTGCTTAGTATAGCTTTCTCTCTAACAGATGACCTAAGACCTCAGCTTAAATGTCATTTCCTCGAAGTTTTTGCTGACCCCACAGCATAGGTCAGCTTCTTCCATGAAGTATTCTCAAAACATCCTGAACTTCCCTTTTCTGGGCCCAGCACCCATGTAGCTTCCCCCTTAAACATCTCTGGATGATGAACTCTAGAAATCTGGGGACTTTTCAACTGTTCTGAACCCTTTGGCTCTCTGCAGATCTTCAGGGAATTATCCAATGAATGAATGGTGATTCTATTCACTTTAAATAACCGCTTCTTGTGTTTGCCTGAACCTAAAAAAATAAAATAAAATCATTAATTTATATGTGTCTGTGCCGATGCCTTTAGGGGCCAGAAGAGGGCAGTAGATGCCCCAGAAGAGTTAGAGGTAGTGTAAGCCTACCTGGTCATCTTGGAAGAGCAGCCAGCATTCTAAACCACTAAGCAATTTCTCCAGCCCCTCCCCTTGTTATTTTTAGCACATTTTTCTGTTGTCTCATTTGCACTTCTAGAGACTTAAATCTACCTACTTAGCTTTCAGTCCTGAAAATACATGTCAGGTCCTCCTGCCCTTAGGGACTAGAGATGGATGGCTTGCCTTCCTGGGCAAATACTGCTACTCCACTTGGTCTCTTGGACAAGTCACCTCAGTGCTCGCTGTCTGCTTCTACAGTAGCCCTGACCTCAGAGANGAACTTTAAGTTGAAAATGAATAACCCTGAAAGGAATTGGAGCGCCTGATACATAATAAATACTTAAGCCATTATTGGGGACAGGAGGGTGGGGCTAGAAGGTGGTAGTGGGACAGATCAGTTTGCATCTACAGCTGTCAACAGA
This sequence comes from Neotoma lepida, assembly GCA_001675575.1. Taxonomy (NCBI): domain Eukaryota; kingdom Metazoa; phylum Chordata; class Mammalia; order Rodentia; family Cricetidae; genus Neotoma; species Neotoma lepida. Next base: position 72,758 of record LZPO01027533.1, on the reverse strand, counting down.
GCTGACTCAGGCCAGTGTTCACTAGNCACCCAGGCCAAGGTNACTGCAGCAGCTTTCACCTAATGTACTCTGGAGCGAAGCCTACCCTCTAAACAGGCTACACTCCTGGTACGCTGTACAAACTGCCCTGTTCCCTTACTGACAAAGTCATGTGCCCAACTCCTTTTCCCCCATCCCAGATAGCTATGCTCTCTAAGAGAGGTGCTTGCTCCAGCAGCGCTGCTATGCCCAGCAAGGTACATGTAACATAGCCTCTGTATGTAGTTCCCCATAACATCATGTCATTCACTACNCCACAGTGGCCCAGCCCAACAGAAGGCCCAAAATGGTATACCCTGATTTCATCCCTCCTCTTGGAAGCAGAGATGTCTCTATAGGCATGGTTGCTGGTACATCTTGAGAGCACATGCTGGCCCAGCAGGCTCCAGCACATTATTCTCCAACTAACTGTGGATTGCTCTTAAAGTAAATCCTGTTCTATGGAGTGCCTGAATTTTTCTTTAAAGCTAAGTGTAATGATAGGAAGGATTAATCTATNCTGAAGCATATCTGTTGGAATGCTTGTTTTAAAAAAACAANCACAAAACCAGGTTGTGGTGGTGCATGCCTTTAATCTCAGCACTCAGGAGACAGAGGCAGGTGGATCTTTGCGTTCAAGGCCATCCTAGTCTACAGAGTGAGTTCCAGGACAGCTAGAACTACACAAAAAAACCAAACAATGAAACACAAAACCAGAACTTGCTCAGTCTATCTGCAGCGACTAACACAAAACTAATATATGTAAAACCCCAAGGAGTGGTCCCTGTTTGATAAACTGTTATTGTTGTGCGCTTGTACGGTGGGCAGACTCTTAACATTATGTGTGTTGAAGTGAGTGTCTTCACAGTGCATCCAGAATATCAGAGGNGAGAAAGAAAATGAAATAGGAATTGTTGTCACAGAGTTCCATGAAAAGCACTAGTGTCTGGGGCTGGAGAGATGGCTCAGATGTTCAGAGCTCCTGCTACTTCTAACTGGGTTCAGTTCTCAGCACATACCTGGTGGCTCACAACCATCTGTAACTCTAATGTCCACCTCTGGCATCTGTGAGCACTGCACACAAGTGGTCAGAAAAGAGGATCATGAGTGTCAGGGCCAGCAGTCAAGAGTCACCACCAAAACTGGAGAGACAGCTCAGTGGTTAAAAGCACTGACTACTCTTGTAGAGGACCCAGGTTTGGTTCCCAGAACCCATATCATGGCTCTCAACTACCTGTAACTCCAGTTCCTGAGGATCTTACTCTGTCTTCAGGCCTGTACACAGACATACATAGAGGAAAACAAAAACACTCCTCCACTCCATAGAACTTAAAATAAANTTTCTTTTAAAAGTCAGCTTTCCAAATATTCTTTTTTTGGAGTGAAAGGAACAGACATAAAAGAGCATATGCTGTGTGGTCCTACTATCTGAAGTTCAAGGATAACGAGACTAACCACTGATGACAAAGATAGGTTGGAACAAGAAGAGGTGAGGTAGCTAGGAGCCAGTATGCAGGTGTCTTGGGTGTTGGAGCTGGAGATGTTCCAGTCTGTTGATCTGGTAGTGGTTATGCAGATGAGTGTGTGTACAGAAATNTATTCTTTAGGTTTGTGTACTTAGGCCAGGGGTATAGCTCTGTGGTTGAGTGTTTGCTTAGCACACATAAGGCCCTGGGTCCTGTCCCCAGCACCAGAAAGTGTGTGGGGATAAGTGAAAAGGTGAAAAGGATGTAACCACTCCTTTTATGTTGGTGCAAACTGTAGAGCGAATCTTAAACGGTCTTATTAATTGAAAACACCAGGCCAGGTATTGAGGTAAATTCTGAATGATCAGAGAGACAGAACAAGCCACAGCCAACCTCACCTTGCCAACTCCTTAGCTGATCTTGTTTCCTCAGACTGCAGGCTTCTGAGTCCTCTCCCGAATGAATCTCAGCTGAACTGCTGCTCAAAGCCTGAAAGCTTAAGAGGCCCTCTAGCTTCTGGTTTCCACACCTTATATACCTTTCTGCTTCCTGCCACTNCTTTCTGGGATTAAAGGCATGTGTCTTTCTCAAGCAAAGACATGAGATCTCAGGTGCTGGAATTAAAGGTGTGTGCCACCATGCCTGGCTGTTTCCAGTGTGGCCTTGAACTCACAGAGATCTGGATGGATCTCTGCCTCGGNAATGCTAGGATTAAAGGCATGTGCTACCACTGCCTAACCTCTATGTTTAATCTAGTGGCTGTTCTGTTCTCTGACCCCAAATAAGTTTTATTAGGGTACACAATATTTTGGGGGACATAATATAATCACCACAGCAAACCTTCCTCCAGCTCCTGACTGCCACTGAGAACCTCTGAGGAGAAGCTGGATGAGGCTTCATTTCCACATTTCTTTTTAATGATACTCAATAAATCACAGATTTTGTTTGATGACCTGATCTTACTTGAAAGGAAGAGGACATGGCCATGTTCTAGAAGGCTTAGNAGGTAAGATGGAGATGAGAACATTAATGGCCTTGTCCACAGTATTAAAGACCACTGCCCTCCATAAGACCTGGAGGCAGTAGGACAATGCCCCTACACCACCACCTTTGTACCCACTCCTGTTCTAGCAGAGGCAGTCTGGTGAGCCCTGCAGGTGGCACAGCTAGTAACCAGGGGCACAGGTGTGTCTGTCTATTTTGTTTTCAAGTGACAGAAGTGTACAGCAGACAAGCTGACATGAAATAAGAGCAATTCCTGGAATAAGATTGACACATTTATGGAATTTAGTGGGTGTCTGTCAGAAACACCTGGACCTGAGAATCTTTTGTCTCATCTCTGCTTTTCTTAGCTTTCTTCTATCCAACCAGCTTTCTCCTCCTGACTGGAAAAGTGGATGTCTGGTTCCTGACCTTCACATCAGACTTGTCATAGCATGGCCTGTGTCCAGCGTTCAGTAATCCAGCCAAAGGAATCTCATTGAAAGATCAAAATTGTCTCCTTATGAATCCATGTCCATCCTTAGACCAATCTATTGTGGCCATGAGATTGGGTTATTGTTGTCCCTCCTCCCNCACAATGGAGCAGGTTCCCAAAGGAATAGGCATTAAGTAGGACAGATATTGTTACAGATACCATGATAGTGAAATAGATGAGAGATGAACTAAATCCATGCTGTCTGGCCTGCTGGCCCTCTGATAAAATATAACCTCTCACCTTTATTGCCTAGAGATCCAGAGGTGAGGCTTAACAGGGATCCAGCACGGAGATCCAGTCAGTTCAGCCAGGGGTTGGAGGAGACATCAGAGAAACCTTGGGTCCTATCTCTTGACAGGACACTCAGNTTGTGCCACAGGGACAGTCCTATGAGAGCAGTGGGAGCTTACCAGCCTAGGATACCTGAAATCAGGCCCAAACCACTGCTAACACAGGTTGGGATCCACTGCAATCCCCTTCCCTCCCTGGACCTCAGTATCCTCCTCTGTTAAAAGGAAGCCATCAGGCTACCTAGTTAGAGAGAGATCAGAATCTTGAATTAAATTTCAGTTCTGCCCACACAAGCTGCTACTTTTGAGGACTATTGTTTTATTTTGAAAATAATTACAAATGTACAGCTTATTTGGAAGAATAATCCAGAGAATCCTGTAGAGCCTCAACTCAGACTTAGCAATTTCTAGCAGGTTGCCATGTCTATTTAGTCATCCTTTCCCTCTCTTCTCTCACCTCACACATCTGAGAGTACAGTGCATGTGTCACATCGTATGCATTTCTTCCCAGTTTTGTTTCCTAAGAGCAGAGCTCATATCTTCATCACCATCATAGCTATTGTTCTGGTTAGTTTTGTCAACTTGGCACAAAACTAGAGTCACCTGGGAAAAGGGAATCTTAATTAAGAAAATACCCCCATCAGATTGGCATGTAGGCATGTCGGTGGGGGCGTTCTTTGATTGCTGATTGATGTGGGAGGACTCAGCCTACTGTGTGCAATGCCAGGACTCAGCCTACTGTGTGCAATGCCACCCCTGGACTGGTGGTCTTGGGCTGTGTAAAATAGCAATCTGAGCAAGCCATGGGAAGCAAGCCAGTAAGTGTCCTCCATGGTCTCTACTTCAGTTCTTGCATCCAGATTTCTGCCTTAGCTTCTCTCAATGATGGACTGTAACCTATAAGCTAAATCAATTCTTTCCTCTTCAAGTTGGTTTTGGTCAGTGTTTTACCATAGCAAAGAAAACAAACTAGGTTACCAAATTCAACAAATATAATATTGATAACAACACTTAAAGAAAAAAAAATCAAAGTCCAGAGNCTTGAGAGTTAGGCTAGCCTCAAGNTCACCTATAAAATTATTTTTATTTATTTAATAATATGTGAGNGGGTGCCTGTAGAGGCCATAAGAGAGTCAGATCCCTTGGAACTGGACTTAGAAGTAAATGTGAGCCTCCATGTAGGTGCTAGGAACTAATCTTGGATCCTCTGGAAGAACAGTCAGTGCTCTTAACCACTAAGCCATCTCTCCCCCTTTCAAATTTGCTTTGTAGCTCTGGATGACCTTGAAATTCTGATCCTGTTTCCTCCTCAGTTGTTATTGCAGGTGTGCACCGTTGTAACATGAATGTTAAATGGTCTTATAATAAACAACCCAAAGCCAGATNTTGGGGTAAATGATGAAAGATCATAGAGACAAAGGAACAAGCTACTGCCATGTCTCACCTTGCCACTCCACTAATCCTCTGACTGAATGTCTCTGAGTCCTCAGCCGAAAAGCCTAGTTCCTGTCTCCTCATGCCTTATATGCCTTTCACCACCCAGCCATATTACTTCCTTCCTAGTGCTGGGATTAAAGGTGTGTGTGCTTCCCAAATACTGATAGCAGAGGCATGAGATCTCAAGTACTGGNATTAAAAGTGTGTACCACCACTGTCTGGCTCTGTTTCTCTCCTAGACTGAATCCATCTCATGTAATCCAGAGTGGCTTTGAACTCACAGAGATCCAGATGGATCTCTGCCTCCCAAGTGCTAGGATTAAAGGTGTGTGCCACCACTTCCTGGCCTTCATGTTTAATCTAGTGGCTTCTTCTGTCCTCTTATCTTCTGGCAAATTTTATTAGAGTACACAATATATCACCACACANTGTGACACTTGGTTTATGCAGTACTGGGATTCAAATCCAGAACTCTGTATACTAAGCAANCACTCTACTAACTGAGTCACATCCCCAAACCAGTAAACAGTGCTGTGTAATTGATAGTTCATACCTAGTGTTGTCATTGTCTCAGTGTCCCTCTGGCCTGTTCTTTTTCTCAGAGGTAGGCTGCATTGAATTGTCTTGTCTTTAAACCCCTTTGATCTGCAGCAGCTCCTGGTCCTTGCTTCATCTTGCATGACACTGATATTGTTGAAGAACACAGACCATTTATCTAATAAAATATCCAAAGTGGGTTTTTCTGAAGTCTCTTCGTGTTTAAGTGCAAGCTTACATTTCAGTGAGGACACTGTGGAAATGTTGCTGTTACTCTTTTGGGACATCACATGTGGTAGAAGTGACATATGGCTGCCTCCCACTAGTGAGGTTAATTTTGTACTGTACAGAGTCAGNACCATGTCTGCTTATTGATTATGACATATTGTAGATACTTTGTGCTCTTAGCCGTATCTCCCTGTTTATGTTTGATGTTGTTGTTTTTGTTGTTGTTTTTTGTTTTTGAGAAGATCTTGCTATGTAGCTCTTGGCTGGACTGGTATTTGCTATATATCCCAAACTGGTCTCAAATTCCAGATCCCCCTACCCTAACCTCTAAGAACCATGCTTACCAGATATTTGATGTCCAAACATTTTATTTCAAACTATGGTTGCCCTTTTATTCTCTTGATAATGTCTTTAATGCCTAAAATTTGAAAAAAAAATTGAAATAGTCTCATGTAGCTCAGACTGGCTTCAAACTCAAAATGTAGCCAAGGATGACCTTGAATTCATGGTCCTCCTGTCTACCTCTCTAGTGCTGGGATTGCAAGTATGTGCCACCTCACCTGGTTTATGAAGTGCTGAGGATCAAACCCAGGATCTCATGTATGCAAGGCAACCTTCTATGAACCTAGCTACATTTTCAGGCTCAAACTTTTCTTCTTTTTGGAGACAAAAATCTCACTATTAGCCTGGCATGCCTGAAACCCATTATGTAAACCATATGAGAGTGCTCAGAAACTGCATGGGTGTGAACATGTGTGAATATGCTGCCATATATGTGTGTGTGTGTGTGAACATGCTAATATATGCCAACATATGACAGGGCTTGGAAAGTGCATGTGTAGGAACATGCCTGTACACACTAACATGTGACCATGCACAGATAATCCTTGTCTGTGAACATACACATACAGTCCAACATATGACCATGCATGTGAATGTGTGCATACAGGTTGACCTATGACAGAACTAGAAAATGCATGTGTGTATGTGAACCAGTGAACACATTTGTACCTATGATAGAGCTAGGAAATACAGGTACATGTGAANCTGTACATATAAACCTATCTATTACAAGCTAGGAAATACATGTGTTTTTAAAATTGCACATATAGGCCTGCCTACAAGAGGGCTAGTAAATACATGTTAGGGAATAGGGTGAGAAGTTAGGGNTAGTTTACTGTTAGGGGGTTAGAGTTTAGGATTAGGGTGCAAGATTAGGATTTGTACAATAGGCTAGTGTTAGGATTAGGGTTACAATTATGGTTACCCTGAATTTTCAGGTTCTAATTACTTTAAGATATAGNATTAGGTTTAGAGTTAAAGTTAGGGATAGGGTTTGTGTTGGGGTCTGGATTACCATAAGGTTTAGGTTTATCATTATTGTTAAGGTTAGTATTAAGGTCATGATCATGGTTTTAGTTGTGTATATGTGTGTGTGGTACATATCTGCAGTTTATGAGCACATGTGTACAGATGAGCCTTCCCAGAAGCCAGGGGCGGATGCCAGGCATCCCGCTCTATTGCTCTTCTTATTCTTGGAGACAGTCTCTCACTGAACCAGAGCTAGGCTGATGGCTGGCCAACCCTGGTAATGCTCATGTCTCCATCCCCTCCAGCTGGCCCATGCATGGCAATGCCCAGTGTTTTCCTTTATAAGAGTGGTCATGGTGTCTATTCACAGTAATAGAAACCCTTACTAAGACAATCACTAATGATAACACTAATGCTAGTCATAACCCTAATGCCAAACTTAACCCTAATTGTAAACTTAACACTAGCTCCAATCCTAACCATAATATTTGTTGTATCCATAACTATAATGCCTATCTGTAATACTTATGCCTTCCCTAACAGTAACACTGTAATCATCACACTAATACTAACGTAACCCTAGCCTTTACTCTAGCTTTAGTAGCTCATTGCAGACTATGCTAGGTAGACACTTTTAACCTTAACTTTATTTTTTATTTTATTTATTTATTTATTTATTTATTTATTTATTTATTTATTTATT
>LZPO01027533.1:43699-55166 GCA_001675575.1 Neotoma lepida | reverse complement strand
CTTAAAACAATTGCGGTGAGTTTCCAGAATGACAGATACATCTTGTAAAGGAGGTTCTTCCTTGGCCATGCATCTTCTGGCAAATTGTTGGTGATTTTGCCTTTTTTTCTTGATTCATATGAGATAAGTATAAAAAATTTTCAGCCATTTTAAGCAACAGAATAAAAATAAATTTTACCTTTATCATATTCCTTACTCTACTTGTTAAGGATATTTATCTAGTTGGTAAGTTGATATTGACAGTGGTCTTGGATGAAGGTACTTGTGTTGTGGCCCTCTTAGAATTATGCATTAGGTTAAGTGGAAAAAATCTACCAGTTGGGATCATAGCGGTTTCAGAACTCTTTGATCAGCCAGATAGTTCCTCATGTTTCTTAGTCATTCGTGTCTCTTTCTAAAATCCTACTTTAGGTGAGTTAACTGCTATTCCTTGTCATCCGCCCGTGATCCACTGGTAGTGGTCCCAGCTGTTCTTCTGAAAAGCCATTTCCCTCTCTCAAAAAATTCTTCTTTGTATTGAACTTTTACGTGTGATTCTGTTCCAGTGCTTAACTGGATGAATTTGCTTTCTTACTCAGCGGGTGTACGATGAAGAAGTGGAGGAGCAGGTACTCAAGGCTGAGGCAGAAAAAACAGAACAGGTACTTGTATTAAATCATTCTTTCTTTGAATTACTAACTCTGAGAAGTGATAAAGAGGGTGATAAGGACTGGGAATATGGGAGATGCTTCCCGTATTGGCAGTAGCCCAATAGAACTCTTCCATTTTTTTCTGAGGCTTAGGCTGTTAATATGTAGATGAAATTCCTGAATTCTGTCGTAGAGTAGAGCAGAGGGCACAGAGTAAATAGCCCAGGATTGCAGGCCATGAAGGAAGCTTTATCTTATCTTCCTCCCCCTACTTCCTCCCTTTTCTCTCCCTTTNTTCTTCTCTTTCCTCCTTTTCCTCTTCCTACCCTTTAAGGATCTAGAAGCCACTCTTCCTCACAGTTCATATAGAAACACTCCATGTACTGTGCTTTGGAAAATGAATGAGGAAAAAAAGTGGGGTCTGTGAAGACCCAGTTTCCCCAACTTGTTGTGACTGTCTTACTCTTATTCTGTCAGATCAAAATTAGATAGTAAGGTGAATATAGTTTTAGTGCATGCACATTTGAGGACCCCATGGGTACTACAAGTTGTGTTCAGACAGAGTGGGCTCTCCAGTGAGCAGTTGTTGGCTCTCTCATAGGACTGCAGGGAACCAATGACTTAGGACACTCACTCTCAAGCAGTCATTGTCTGTTGAGGCCATAGGAGGTTGTTGATCTGAACTGCATTGCATGGTTGGTGGTTTGGAAGTTCACACAAGGAGACACTTGCTGTTAAACCAGCTGAAGAAAGAAGGGCCAAGTAATAGGCAGTGGGTAGGCCATGCCAACAAGAGAAAGCCATGTGGTAAGGTTGTTGCTTTGTTCTGTGTTTGCAATGGGGGATTGCACATAGGGCCTCATGCACATTGGGCAAGCTTNCTACAATTGAGCTTCATCCCCATCCCTGTGGACTGGGTTTATGGAAGCCAGTGGAGGTCAGAAAAGAGGAGGAAAGGAAGAAAGTTGATGAGGGCTATGTGCTTTGAAAAGTGGGACAAAGGCTCAAGGATCAGCAGTCCTACCTCTTCTTCCGTGACTTGCTGTGTGGCCTGTGCATATATACACCCTTGCTTATCCCACACTGGTGTCCACACCTAGAAAAGAGATTCTGGGCCTTACTTTGATGTGCTCTGGCAGGTAATCCCCTCCTCTCATTCAGGAAAGCATGGCAGCTTGGAGTATGTTTATTGTGGAAGCCGCTTTCAGTCCGCTCTGACTTCCTCCGAAAAAGTGTCAGTCACCTGGAGAGGTGGATAGGCTACCAGGAACTATTAAGAAGCGAAGCTGTTAGATTAGAATATTAGAAACCAGCTGTAGCTCTTCCTGTTCCTGGCATTTGTAGGAATGTGAATTTTATTTTTAATAGTATTCATGCATTTGCTACTCAGCAAAATGTAATAGTGTGATTATATCAAGCCAGTATTGCATTTAAAAGTGGGTAGTATATAGTGAAATATTTTGTGAGCACCACAGGACTAGAGGAATAAATAATTCATTGGCAAAGTGTTTGCCTAACACGTGTCAGACCCCAGGTTCTATCTCTGCTAGCCTAAAGATAGGCAAGAGTCATTAAGCACATTTTTTTTCACAAATGTGTTTTCACAGACTCAGTTTTGGTTTCTACTTTGAATGTTCATCTGCTTTTCTATGTGGAAAAATTGGAATTCTAGAGTGTAAGTGGTTTGATGCATGTCCAGAAAGCGACAAAACTGAAATTTAAAGCTTACACATTCACTCCGAGGTCCNTATCAGAAAGTGACTCTTAACATTTTGAACGAAAAGTTTTGGAGGAGGGCATGACTTTAGAGTTTTATATTGGAGACACACTGAAGGCTGTTTTGTTTGTAGGAGAAGACTCGGGAACAGAAAGAAGTAGACCTGATCCCTAAAGTCCGGGAGGCTGTGAACTATGGCTTACAGGTGCTGGACAGTGCCTTTGAGCAACTCGACATAAAGGCTGGGAACTCGGACTCTGAAGAAGATGATGCCAATGAGCGGCTGGAACTAATCCTTGAACCAAAGGTAAAGGCATTCAGTTACAACATTGTGATGTTTTGACTGCTTGGCCAGGCACAGGGTGTGTAAGGCATGGGATTCCCAATTGACTCTTTCTGACAGCCTTAGCTTGACACACTGAGCATTTCTATGGTACAAGGTAGGTAAAAGTTGCAGGGCATACCTCCTCCTCTTCAAGGTTTTTAGTATAGTCTGTAGGAGCAGAGGCATTTACATGAGCAACCATCCTCAGAACCCTGAGACAAAACTGACTTATAGCCGAGGAAATTTTTAATTGGATTTGATTAGTTTTTTAAATTTATTTTATTTATTATTATTATTATTATTATTATTATTATTAGTTTTTGTTTTCTAGGCAGTTTCTCTGTAACAGTTCTGGCTGTCCTGGATCTTGCTTTGTAGACCAGGCTGGCCTCAAACTCACAGAGATCCTCCTGCGTTTGTCTTCCGAGTGCTGGGATTAAAGATGTGTGCCACCACTGCCCGGCCAAATTTAATTTTTTAATACTTAAACTTTGTCATTGAATTGTTTGTATGGGTGTGCATGTCCCATGGCACATGACAGAGAGAGGACAACTCTGGTTGGTTCTCACCTAACTTTACACAGGTTTTACTCTGCAGGCCTTTACCCACCCAACCATCTTGCGGTTCATTTTTGTTTTAAAACTGGTTTTATTTATTTTTAATTTTCAATAAAAGAAACATATATATATATATCTTGTACATGTTTTGAAATGTCCATTTGTTGTAGAATAACTTATTCTAACTTGTATGTATCTCGTGTACTTAATTCATAGTGAGAATACTTAAAAATCTCTCAACGATTAAAAAAATACAGTGCATTTTATTAACTATAGTCAACATGTTGTATTGTTATCTCTTGATCTTATTTCCTCTAACTGAAGTTTTTTGGTTTTTTTTTTTGAGATTGTACTTTAATTACAGTGTTTCTCTTTTTCTTTTCCTTTTTATACCTCCTCTTTCCTTCAAATTCATGGTCTCTGTCTTCATTGTTAATATATACCGATTTATAACCTGTTGAGTCCATGTAATGTTAACTTGTATGTATGTTTTCAGGGCTGACCATTTGGCACTGGACAACCAGTTGGTGTGCTCTTCCCTGGGGAGGATCACCTTTCCCCCTCCCAGCTTTCCTCAGTTGCCTCTAATTATTTGTGTAGGGTTCAGCCTGATGGGACACCCCACCCCCCACCCCCTGTGCAGTTGGCATGTTCGTTGGTGTTGATGTCATTCTTGTTTAGCTTAAGTTTGGGCCAACTGAAGTTTTGTGCCCTTTGACTAACCTCTCTCCCTTTTGCTCCTAGTCCTTAGGGTAGAAAAGGAGCTTTGGGTTGGGCTAGATGAATAGAGAAGCTTCTGAGGAGCAGAGATNTTCTATGGTTTGTACTAAGGAAGACTTCAGAAAGGCATTTGGCTTGTTTGTTGCTTGGGGTGTTAAGTAAAGCCACCAGGAACTTCTTGTACTGGCTTCCTCTTAGAAGTTAGCAGTGGGTCTAATGGTGTAAGAATTCTTCCTGATCCCCAGGGGAGAGTCTGTGGCCAAGGGCTAATGTCTCAGAGGGACAGCCAGCCTTGCCCCCCACCCCCGCCATGGAAATAGGATATAGTCATCAAGTGGAATGCTCTCTTGGCTCTCAAGTTTGACTTGTATGCTGCGGGTGGGTGCTGTGCAGATTCCTTCACTACTTCTTGTAAGAAGAATTTTTAAACGGTCTTATTAATAACACGGAGCAAGAAGTAGGGGTGAAAAATCTGACAGAGATCAGAGGAATTAGGAACAAGCCACCAGCTAGCCTCACCTCACCAGCACCACTGCTTCCAAAGAGAGCGAAGCGAAGAGAAGAGAGCGACTTCCTCTGTAAGCAGGCTTTTTATGCCTCTCCATTCTGTTAACTCATTTCCTCTCTCCACCAAGCTATATCACTTCCTGTCTGTCTACACAGACTTCTAGAGCTTTATGGCTGGTGCTGGGATTAAAGGCGTGTGCCACCACCTTCCAACTTGTTCCCTAGTGTGACCTTGGACTCACAGAAAACCTGACGGATTAAGGGCATGTGCTAACTTGCATGACTTTTGTTTTTACTACTAGTGGCTGACTGACCATTTTCCTCCTATCCTTAGATAAATTTTATTGGGGGACATAGACAAAATATCACCACAACTTCTGTTGCTTTGTGACCCGGCTTCACTTTGTCAGTGTCCCTTTCTGAATCCTTAGTGTCGTTGGCTAGGAGGAGTGGTGACATTCATTCTTCTGTTTCTTAGACTGTTATTCTCTCCCAAACAGGTGCTCCTCAGTCTTTGGACTATTTGGTCTGTTACACGAACTGTAGATAACTTGCTTAGTGGCATTGTCTCCTACTTTCCTTTATGGACACTTTCTCTTTGCTCTGCTGCAGGCTTAAGAAATCCCTCCCAATTCCCATAGTGCCTTGTCTCCTTCCCTCAGCTCCATCCAGTCTGGGTTTGTCTACTATTGTCTCAGCATCTGATAANATTTGGGTTATTTCTTTGTTTCTCTCCAAATTTTGGGCTATTTTCGATGATTTTCAAAATAAGTATGTATTTTTATGTGTAAGGTAGTATTTAAGTAGTATTGGTCAGCCAAAGAATTTAAAATTTTTTAAAATAGAGTAATACATTATACTCTTGGCTGGCCTNGAACTTGCAGTATTACTGTCTGTTCAGAAGATATTTTGAGTATGTAGATGTTGTATGTTTACAAAGGGAGGCCCACCAGTACTGGGCTTCTGTTTGTTTGCTTTTGTTTGAGTAAAGGGAGGGTCAGCCTTACCATGGCTTCCAGGCTCCTGGGTTTCCATCCTTTGGCCTCCTTGGGAACATTTTATTGGGAGGTTATATTTTCCTCATTTGGTTACTGCTAAAACCTTTCCCAGGCCTTGCTAGTGTCTTTATTACTGAGGTATTTGGGGAGGGAGTCAGCTTTGCCTTGCTCTCTTTACCTAAGATTTAATGTTTTAAAAATCTTTGATGTTTAACCTTGACATGTTTCTTATTTTCTACTTTTGTGTAACACCTTAACTTGTTTGAGATGGTCAGATGCAGCAGAATGATTTCAGCCCATGTGTTCACTGCTGTGTCCTTTCCTTCCTTGAAGGACCTCTACATTGACCGCCCTTTGCCCTATCTCATTGGATCAAAGCTCTTCATGGAACAGGAAGATGTAGGGCTTGGAGAGCTCTCCAGTGAAGGTACTTTCTCCTCACCAATATTTTGTCATGTTTAACATATCTTAACATTTTGTGTTAAAATAATTAAAGCTTTCTATTAATATTACAAGAGCAGTAGAGAGATCAATAGACCCTCATTCAGGTTTGCCAGCTAATGTCTTACTTTGTGCTTTCATTCTCTGTCTGTATATCATAATTTGCCTGACCCTCCGTTACCCTAATGTTCTTTGTATATTCGCTAAGAACAAGGACATTTTCTTAACATAACCACACTGTAAAGTGGTCAACTTCAAGAAAATGTACTGTCACCCAATCTTTGGTTATATTCAGATTTTTGTCTCTTGTTCCATTTCTGTCCTTTACTGCCTCTGTCACTTTCTCTGGTCCAAGACTTAAAGCATTTAGTTGTTAAATTGCTCTAATCACCTTTTATTTTAATTTCATTTAAATTTTTATNTTTATTTATTTTTGTACGTATGTGTGTGTGGACAACCTATGGGGGTCAGTTCTCTGTTTCATCATGTGAATTCCAGAGACTAAACTTCAATCATCAGGACTGTGGCAATTGCCTTTACCTGTCACTGCTAGTCAACTTATTTTTTGTAACCATGATATCCATGTAGAGTAAGGCCAAGTTATGAATTTCTTTAATGAATGAGAGGTACCTTGAAATTGTGTTAATAACAAAGATGCTTTCATTCCATTAAGTGGCACTTGCTCCATGAAAGCCTCTTTGAGGCTTGGCATCTTTGAGGAGCTACAGATATTTTCTGGTGATTTGGTGTTGACTTTTACACTTCTTCCTGACAGAAGGCTCTGTAGGCAGCGGCCGGGGAAGTATTGTGGATAGTGAAGAAGAGAAAGAAGAGGAGGTAAGGACATAGTATGACCACGTCATGGTGGCAGGAAGCTTATGATGTATGGAGCAGGCTAGGCATGTAACATGCTTCAGAATTAGTGAACTGTTTTTATAAACGTAAGGCCAGAACCTGAAGTGTTTTCTTAGGGTTCAAATTCATTTTTTTGTAATTTGTACAGAGAGAAGTAAGGGAAACTGCCTTGATCTCTTACCATTACCCACCTGCCTTCCTTTCTACCCAATTCCTTCATGTCCTGAGGCGAGAACAGCTTAGACACTGTGGTGCAGTCTCTGCCTGAAACTTAGTCTTGGAANGTGTCCTTCTTGAATAATCCTAGAAAAAAAAATAAAGAGCTGCAATAAACAACTTTTTAAAAGATTTTATTACTGTTATTATTATTAGTGTGTGTGCACATGCATGAACAACTTTGAAAGATTTATCATTATCATCATTATTATTACTGTTTTATGTGTGTGTGTGTGTGTGTGTGTGTGTGTGTGTGTGTGTGTGTGTGTGCGCTCGTGCACATGTGAGTGCTGTGTGTGCAGGTGCCTGTGGAGACCAGAAGAGGATGTCAGATCTCCTGGAACTGGAGTTACAGGCATTTGTGAGCTGCCTGATGTAGGTGCTGAGAACCAAACTCTAGTCCCTTGCAAGAAGAGCATACTCTCTTTACCACTGGGCTACCTCTTCAGCCCCTGAATAATTTTTTAAAGCTTTCTAATCAAAGCATCTACTTCATGTTCGCTCGCTAGGGTCTTAAGGTCCACAGAGTAAAATCTTCATCTAGAGTCTGGGGCCTTGAGTTGTTCCTTCAGACAATGATGAGTATGAGGTTCTAAAGGAGACCATTCTGTGCACCTGATTTTCATTTCTTAATTGTTTTCTCATCCACCCCCCTCTCCTGCATTTCTTCCTCCAGCCCTGCAGATAGAAATCCTAGCAATAGAAATAAACTTGCCTGTTACTTGGCTATAGATAATTATCTGCTGAGTCCTTTGTTTTTAGCTGTCAGTGTAGCTCTTTACCAAATCAGTGAGCAAACACTGATGTTTAATTCTTGAGCTTAATGAAGTAGTTACCCTACTAGAGGGAACACAGAGATTGCAGTCCAAAATTGTAAAGCAACCCAAACCAACCTTCTGATTAATCAATGATCTTTCTTTAAATCTGAAGGTTAGAATTGGGAAATAAGTGATATAAATGAGAGCTATTTAAATGAAGCAGAAACATTATGGCAGTTAGACAACTCTTGCAGTATTGCAAATCATTCATCTTGTCTGCTACTTAAGGTGACTGAGTATAAGAGCTTTTCCTCTGCCTGACAGTCAACTTACCTCAGAGACCGATGTGATCTTTTCTGTGTTAACAGCAGAACATTTTCACCCACAGGAATCAGACGATGATTTTGCCAGTCGTAGTGACAATGATCAAAACCAGGTAAAGCACATGTATTGAAATGAATTCATTTTAAATCTTTAGGTGAAGCAAACCATGTATATTAAACTTACCATTCTTTCTGCTTGGCATTAGGGGTGAACCTAGGCTCTCAGGTGTGCTTGGCAAGCCCTATACCATATTTATACTCCAGGTCTCCTAAACTGACTTTTGAATGCTATAGTGAGGATTTTTCATGCTCACTGCTAGTTTTCTCTTAGTATGTCATATATTTAGGCTTGCCACCTCCTTTGGGTATTACCTTTTCCAAATTTTACTCCTTTTTAATAGCTCCTTTTAATCATCACTTCCTGTTCTTTTTAAGACTAATTTGCATCCCTCTAATAATGAATATTTTCAATATTCTAATACTTTGATATTTTTGAACCTTTATTTTGTTAAAAGAGTAAAGGCAGGCAAATCTCTGAGTTTGAGGCCAGCCTGGTCTAGAGAGCAAGTTCCAGATCAGCCAGGGCTACACAGAGAAACCCTGTCTTGAAAAACCAAAACAAACAAAAAGTAAATCCTTTCTTTTTTCTTTAAACTTTTTTTTTTTTCTAAATAGATAGATTTTCTCCTGTGTAGTCTTGGATGTCCTAGAACTCACTCTGTAGACTAGGCTGGTCTTGAACTCACAGAGATCCACCTGCGTCTACCTGCTGAGATTAATGGTATGGGCCACTGCCCAGCTAGTTTCTAATAAATAATCATGTGGAATATGTGTTCCAAGTGTGGTTACCTTTTTTAAGGGGAGAGATTAAAAATGGACAGTGTCTCCTTTTCAGTTTGATGACTTGCATCTTGTAATTCTGTTTTGCATTGTCAGCATACCACACAGATGAGTGATGAAGAAGAGGATGATGATGGTGACCTTTTTGTTGACTCTGAGAAGGAGGGGGATGATATTGAGGACATTGAGGAAAATACCAAGTCTGTAAGTATCCCTTGATGAGGTCTTAGAAGTGGTGTTTACACATTGCTCCTTAATACTGCCATTTATATCTGTAGTCACCTCATCTTACATCATATTTGTAGTAATTTGTGTGTGTAGCCAGAAATAAATGTTTAAAAAAAAAGAAAGAGAAAAGAAAGGATTTACTTTTTGTTTGTTTGCTTTGGTTTTTCAAGACAGGGTTTCTCTGTAGTCCTGGCTGATGTTGAACTTGCTCTATAGACCAGGCTGGCCTCAAACTCAGAGATTTGCTTGCCTTTACTCTTAACAAAATAAAGATTCAAAAATATGACTTCCTCAATCACTCTCCCCCTTGTTTAGAACTCAGGGTCTGTCAATGAACCTGGGGCTTCCCAGGATAAACTAGCTGGCCAACAAGCCCCGGGATCCTCTTGTCTTTGTTTCCCCAGCTCTGAGATTACAGGCACAACTAGCCACTTCTCACTTTTTATGTGAGTGCTAGGGGTCTGGACTCTGGTTCTAATGCTTATGCAGAAAGCACTGTACTGATTGAGCTATCTCTGCAGCTCCCATATTTCTAATTGAATTTTTTTCTTTTAAAGATTTGTCTTACTTTTTAAGTGCACACATGGGAGGACCAGAAGAGGGTATTGGATTTCTTGGAGCAGGAGTTACAGGTTATGAGACACCTGATATGGGTTCTGAGAAACAACCTTAGGTCCTCTGCATGAGAGTGAACACATCTCTCTTGTCCTTTAATTTATAGTTTTGTGAATTTGTTGCTTAGCTGAGCTTTATAGGATCCATGTGTTTAAATTCATTGATAAAGTCCTGTTTTTGCACCTGTATTCACACATACATAAATAAAATAAACCTTAAAAAAAAATCCCTGTTTTTTTGTTTGTAGTTTTATTACTTTATGACTATTGATATAATTTNGTTAGGTGTCAAGAAGTAAACTGTACTAATTTGTTAGAAAATAGTGATTCNTTTGTTTGTTTTTGCCTCTAGAAAAGACCTACATCTTTTGCTGAGGAGCTGGCAGCTCGGATCAAAGGAGATACCTCAAATCAGCTGAAAGGGGAGCAGATAGGTGAGTTCTGAAGTCAGGTTAATGGGGTGGTTCGTTGGTGGCATTCAGTAGTCTGCTTGTGTGTGCTCACACACATTCTCTGTCTGTCTGTCTGTGTTTATGTGTCTTTCTTTTTCTTATTTGAGACAAGGTCTCATATATTCCATGGTGGCCTCAAATTTGCAATGCAGACAAGGGTGGTCTTGAATTCCTGATCTTCTCACCTACTTCTTTGAGTGCTGGGATCATAAACATAAGCCACCATACCCAAACACAGGGTTCAGTAATATCCGGGTGACATTTTGTTTCTTGATCTTTTGTCATTTTTTTTTAGACTCCTTTATTGTTGTTGTTTTACATTTTATTCATTTAACCGGAGTGGGGGCCATGTGCAAGCCTTGATGTGTGTGCAGAATTGGTTTTCTCCTCCCTCCNCCTGCCTTGTGGGTCTGGTTGTCAGGCTTAGTGGTAAGCACTTTGACCCTTTAAGCCAAGGGTTCTCAACCTTCCTAATGCTGCAGACCTTTGATATGGTTCCTCATGTTATGGTCACCCCCAACTAAAATTTTGTTGCTACTTCATTACTGTAATTTTGCTACTGTTATGAGTCATAACGTAAATGTCTGCTTTCTATGGTCTAAGGNGACCCTTGTGATTGGGTCATTTGACCCCTAAGGTGTCTCGATCCACAGGTTGAGACCCACTGCTTTAAGCCATGTCAATGGCTCTTAAATTCTGCTTGATAATTAGATGCTCTGAGTATCTTACCCCCACTCCCAGTACACGTGTCTATCTATGTAATATTCTGTATGCATGAAATATGGGAACCCCAGAGAACTGTGGACAGCAGATTGTGAATCCATGGCTTAAAAGTAACTCAAATTTTGACTAGTAAAAATGCACGATCCAGTGCATTCTAGTTATTTAACAGAGGAGAAAGGTAGAGTAATTTCTTCTTTAGCACAGTCCTGATACACAGATGACCTGGCAGCCTTCTGCCTTATAAAGACACTCCCTTGAGGAAGTGCTCTAATGGAGCTGAGATACGAACTTTTGTGTGTGTCCTGCTCTTGGCCTGTGTCATGAGGATGCAGCCTCGGGCAGAGAATCAGTACCTGTATAACAAGAATGCTGAGTATTGTAGAAGTTATGAGAGTCTCCTAAATCTTAGGCTCAGCAGATGGAAAACCTCAGAAGACAATGAAGGAGAAGAAGGAAAGGAGAACACCTCCAGGTGGTAAGCCCTTCACTCACTTTATCTAATGTAAAAGTCTCAGGGTTCAGTGCTGACAAGTAGGTGTGTCTCCATCCACTTTCTTTTTTTTT
>LZPO01027533.1:30617-42126 GCA_001675575.1 Neotoma lepida | reverse complement strand
AAAAGGGGTAGGGGGAGGCTTCATTTATCTTTGCAGCTTATAGTCCATCATGAAGGGAAGTCAGGGCAGGAACTCATGGAAGGCAGGAACTGAAGCAGAGGCCATGGAGGAATACTACTTCCTGGCCTGCTTTCCAGGGTCATATGTAGGTATTTTTCATTTTCTCTCAGGACCATCTAGCTATGGGTAGCACTGCCTACAGTGGGCTGGGCCCTCCACATTAATCATTAGTCAACAGAGTGCTCCACAGACCTTCCTATAGGCCAGTCTGATGGGAGTCGTTTCTCAATAGAGTTTCTCTTTCCAGACAGCTCTAGCTTCATCAAGTTGACAAAACAAAACAAAACAAAACAGAACAGAACTTCCCAGAAACATGTTCTAAAGGCCTTTCTATTTGGAGACAGAACACCCAAAGCTTTATTTCTGTTAAGCTGAAAGTTGTTTTTGCCTTGAAACAGTTGAAGACAGTTTGTCTTTGCCAGTTTCTGTCTTAGGAATAGACAACAATACCATCTTGAGACCCATATCACACGTTTGCCTCTTAGAGGTTGATAAGATAGTAAAAAAGTATTTGCCAGCTTTGCTGAGGCTAGCTTTACTATAATGACATTTAATTCAAGGGAATGTTGCTTGTGTTGAGTATATCAGTTGGCCATCAATAATTCCTCAAGGTGGCATCCATCAGAATCATCTGTAGGAATTTTTTAAAAGCCCAGAGTATTTTTTAAAAACTACAATTTTTATTCCATTAGATTTAAAGGAGTCCTTAGGCATTGGGAATTGGTTATTTTAAATGACAGCCTCCTATGTGATTATTCTTTATTGGGGCCATCCTTATCTTGCTGTCATGTTGGTTTACTTATTTTTCTTGTTTAACTTGCTACTTTTTTTTTCTTCACTACCATCTCACAGGTTTGTACTGTTCTCTTTCACTAGTGCTTCTCACTGAGCTGAAAAGGGTAGCATTAGACCTATCTTAAAAGACCTTGCTTGCTCTGTGCCCGGCTCCCCCACATATCCTTGTAGCTGCTCTTTGACCCTAGTGCATCTTCCATGGGAGTCACAGTGGAGACTGTGTTCATCCTAAGGAAAAAGCTGCTGAAGTCATAAAAATGAAAAAGAAGTCAGTAATTTTTAAAATGGCTTATTTAGGAACAATTGTCCTTTTTAAAAAACCTGTTTAGGTTTGTACCGTGTTGCATGTTCTCCAGGGAAGGGGTGGGCTGTTTGTATTTGTGTGGTGCTTACCATGTAGCCCTGATACACGACTATCCTCCTGTCTCAGCTGCTCAAGTCTTGTGATTACAGGTGCTCAAGTCTTGTGATTACAGGTGTGTCCTACCATGCTCAACAAGCCTGGTGAAATAAATGATTGACCTTTCTTCCTTATTTTAGAATCGCCATCCCCCAAACCTGGAAAGAAAATCCCAGCAGGGGCTGTTTCTGTATTTTTAGGTAACGGTTTATTTCTTGTATGTGTGTGTATTGTGTGCACACGTGATGTGAGGGGAAGCATCTGCCTGTGTGTGTCAAGGGAAGGTGATAGATGTCTTGCTCTGTCGCTCTCTTCTGTATTCCCTTGAGACAGGGTCTCATACTGAACCTCGACTTGGCTCGTGGCCAGTAAATCCCAGAGAGCCTCCCAACCCCCTGTGCCAGCACTGGGGTGACAGGCAAGGGTACCAGCCACACTCTGCTTGTCTTTTGAGTTCTGGGGATTTAAACTGAGATCCTCAGGTTTCCAGAAGAAGCACTTACCTGCTGAGTCATCACCCCTTGCTCTTTCTTAAGAACTGTATAAATTTCATTTTGCCCCTTTTTATAAGGACTGGATAGGAGTTAGGTACCCAGGAGCCCTAGAAGGCATTGGTGTGTTTATAACTAGAGCTTAGGTACTGATGATATGAGCTCACATTTTATGTGAATTCAGAGGTGTTGGGACTAGGGATGTGACGGAGTTGTAGAGTACTTGTGTAGTATGTGCATGGTCCTGGTTTCCTCTCCAGCACTGCAGAGGGCTGCAGGGGTGAGGAAAAGGAGAGAGGAAAANAGGGAAAGAAGGAAGAAGGGGGGGATGAGGGGATCAGTGCAGTTTCTTGAGTGGTCAGGCAGTCTTGCATTGTGGTTTAGTTCTCCAACACTAACACAAAAGTTACTTCATTTTCTAAATGTGTTTTGTGGATGAACCTAACTCAGGAGTGGTACTGTAGTCAGGAGGTTCACACCAGCTCATGGCTCTGCTTGTCTTTGATACACAGGGTATAATGATGTGTCTGGGTCTACCTCAGCCCCGTCACTGAAGGAGTTCCAGAAACATGAGCAGCCCACTCCAGGAAAGAGCCCACATCTGCCAACTCCTGCTGGCCTCTTTGATGATGATGATAATGACGATGATGATAGCAACTTTTTTGTGCCATCTTCTAACAAACCTTCCAAGACTGGTACCACTTTCAGCCTAATTCTGGGAACNTAGCGAGGAATCTTGAACTTGCAGTGGTGGCGCACACCTTTAATCTCAGCACTCCACTTGGGAGTCCAAGACCAGGATAGCCAGGGCTATAAAGAGAAACCCTGTTGAAAAACAAAACAAAAAGAGAACGTTGAACTTAAAGGGACACAGCTCTTAATGTTCAGTGTCTCTTGCAGTCCCAGAATGCCTTGTTGAGCATGGCTGTCAGTGTCTTGTCTATGCTTGAATCATGCCACAACCTTGGGGGTTCCTAACGGGCCACCCTTCTCTGTGCTGGAAACTAATTACTAAGGTTCTCTTCTTTATAGGGAGCCGAATTTCTTCTCCTGTATTCTTTTCTCAAAGTTTCTGCTCCTGCCTTTCAAATTATAGATGGAAATTTAGTCATACTTCCTCCTAGCAATTCTGGGTAGTTACATGAGCAGAACATGGTGTGCTGATTGCTTCATTCCCACTTTTTCTTTCTCTGCCCAGAGCTCAGATTATCCTTGGCTTGGCCTTCCATAGCATTTGTNGCCTGTTGTCTGCTCAGTGCCCTTCCCTCCTCTGAAGTCCATGTTGAAATCTTTCCCATAAATGTCTCCTAAGGCCGAGTGGGTCTAGGGTGGGGCCCGAGAGCCTGCTTTTCTAACATTCTCTTGAGCCGGCACCAGCTCTAAGTTCACATTTGCAGGAACAAGACTTAGATTCATCAAGTGGTGTTCCAGAAGAGAAGGGTAGATCCTGAGGTGCACACAGGTTCAGCAGTTGGACAAAGGAGAAGATGGCATCAGGAGAAGATAAAATCGGAATGTGTTAGAACATGATGTCTGCAGTAACTTTCCAGGGTTAGGGGTAGAGTACACAGATAGAAGCAGAAGTGTGAGGGAAAGTGCTAACTTTATCTAAAACTTTATCATTTTAGAAAACTGGAGAAATATGCAGTGAGCTCAGTGGCCAGACTTAAATGGCAATAAGTGAATGTAGAAGTGCCTTCTTCAGCCTTGAAGGGCTCTCAACATCTTAGCAAACATTTATACAACTNTCTGAAACCATGCCTTACTCACTGACACATGGTTGTGCTTGGGGAACAAAAAGAGGAAAACCTCTCAGGTTTTCCAGAGCCAGGAAAGCTGTGGACTTTTATTTGGTGGATCTTTGCAAAATTGTTGAAAAGAATGAGGGGCTAGAGAGATGGCTCAGAGGGTATGCTACAAAATCCTAGGGACCAGAGCTCTGATCCCAGCACCCATATTAACAAGCCTGGAATCCAGTGCATGCCTGTAACCCCACCGCTAAAGGGGCAGAGATAGGAACACTGGGGTTGCAGGCTTCCAGCCTAGGAGAGAAAACACAAGCCCCACATTCAGGAAAAGACCCTGCCTCGAAGGAGTATGGAGTGATAGGACACCTAACACCTTCTGACCTCTGTGTACATGCACAGATGTGCACACACCCCATACATGAGCATACATGCACACAAACACATAAATGAAAGTAAATATCCCCTATACATGAGTATACATACATGCAAACACATAAATGAATTCCATACATGAGCATATATACACACATAAACGAATAAATAAATGTCTCCTGTACATGAACATACACACACACAAACACATAAATAGATGAATCTCGTAAAAAGTAAAAAGAATAAGGTATTTACTTTTCTACTTGGGAATATTTCCTCTGTACATTAAATGGAAAACACAAATGGTAGGGCATTTCGCTCAGATTATTTAAAATTTCGTCTTATGAGTAGCTGACATTAATACACGAAGTAGTAGGAGATTTAGAAGCATGTATACCAAACTCTTCTGTCTGTCTTGTGTGGCTGGGCAGGTGAAGATATGGAGAATTCCAGCATTTGCTTCCATCTGTTTCTGTATAGTTTGGTTTTTAATAAAAACGGGAGTCACACTCACATCTCCTTCATAGAACTATTCACTTTTTGGCCCTTTAAAGTGATCTTTGCTTTTAATCCCATCATACACTTCTGTGTGGATGAGGATGTCATTCGGATGGTTAATGTTTGTTTTGCCTTGAGTACCAGGGAGATAGAACTAGGGAGAATAGCGCAGTGGCAGAGCATGTAACTGGCACGTAGCTCTCCCTGGTTAGTCCTTGGAGTGCAGGGAAAATGAAAAGGAAAAATGTGTGGTTCCATTTTCTTTGTATTTCTCAGTAAACGATCAAAATAAGATGCCTTTCATATTTACCTTTGGGAGAGAGTTTCATTTTTTTTTTTTTTTTTTTTTTTGTCTGTGGATTTTGCAGTAGGATTTTGATGTCGATGTAATTTTATGCTGTGGGTTCTTTTTTTAAGACAAAATCAAGTCCACTGCCATTATCTTTGATGATGAGGAAGGAGATCTCTTCAGAGAAAAATCAGCGCCTCTGCCAGAGGCTTCTGTGAGTCAGACAGATGAACACAAAACACGGGCAGATAAAACGGTGAGTAGGAGCAGATCGCGGGCTATTGGCCGGGGCATCTTACAGTGGCAGTTTATGTGGATCTCAGAGGGGTGCAGAGTTCTCTTTCGTGCTTATGGCCCTTGTTTGCTTTCTGTTGCTGTGATAAACACTGAGCAAAGCAACTAAGGGAGGAAGAGGTTTATCTGGCATACAGGATGTAGTCTGTCCTTAAGGGAAGAATCCAAGGGAACAACTCAAGAGGAGGCTGTGGAGGAATGCTTCTGACTTATTTGCTTTCACTGACTTGCTCAGCTACCTTTCTTACATAGCCTAGGCCCACCTGCCCAGAGGTGGCACTGCCCACAGTAGGCTGGGCCCTTCTACATTGATTAGCTATCAAGAAAATGCCTGACAGACATGCCTGCAGGCCAATGTGCTGGAAGCACTTCTTCAGTTGAGTTCCTTCTTCCCAAATGTGCTAAGTTGACAGTCAAGAATAGCAGCCGCATTTATATTAAGAGCTTTGAACATAAAATTGAAAGACACAATGAAACTCCAAATTTACCAGATTCACATATAGTGAGGATTTACCAAATAAGTGTCTGAAACTTGTGCAAACTTACTGTTTTCAGAACTATTTGTAAGTAATTTGTAGTCATTATGATGTTTTACCACCTACATGTTTTATTAGGTAGCTCTTAGAAAACTGTTTTATGACCAGATGCCATTGTCGCTGGCGAGGGGTTGACAGTAACTTTATAGAAAAATCTAATGTTAGTCTGCATTCATGAGGCTCCAGTTGGCCCTAAAATTTCTTTCATAAAATCATACCCAATATAATACTGATTTAAAATGACTTCATACATAGTCTGTATTCTGTTTTTTGTCTCTTGTCCCACAGATGTCAAAGGTTTTTTTTCTTTCTTTTGTGTATGTGTGTGTGTGTGTGTGTGTGTGTGTCTGTGACTGTGATATGTATGTATGATGTGTCTATGCAGGCACACTAGTGCCGTAGTATGCATGTGGAGGTCAGAGAANAACTTTGAGTAGTCAGTTCTCTGCTTGTACCATGACTTACCTCAACCTCGCAGTTCTGCCTCTGTCTCCCCAGTGGTGAGTTTACAAGCATCTATCATCCTTAGACCTGGCTTCTTTGTCATTTGTAAAGCATGCTGTATTAGTCAGGGTCTCTAGAGGAACAGAAGTTACAGAATGAATATATGTGTGTGTGTATACATACATATATTTATATTTATAAAGGGGATTTATTAGAATGGCTTACAGGCTGTGGTCCA
The DNA here is from genome assembly GCA_001675575.1 of Neotoma lepida. Taxonomy (NCBI): domain Eukaryota; kingdom Metazoa; phylum Chordata; class Mammalia; order Rodentia; family Cricetidae; genus Neotoma; species Neotoma lepida. Next base: position 35,961 of record LZPO01027533.1, on the reverse strand, counting down.
GCTAGTCCAACAATGGCTGTCTGCCAATGGAAGGTCTAAGAATCCAGCAGTTGTTCAGTCTGCAAGGTTTCTCAGCTGGTTTTCACTACATGCCAGAATCCCAGAGAAGTAGGCTCTAATGCTAGTGAAGGAATGGACTTGCCAGTGAGAGCAAGAGCAAGCAGGCAAGATAGAGAAAGCTTCCATCTTTCATGTCCTTTATATAGACTGCCACTAGAAGGTGTGGCCCAGATTAAAGGTGGGTCTTCCTACCTCAAAAGGTCTGGATTAGTGGTGTATCTTCCCACTTCAAAAGATCCAGATTAAAAGTAGGTCTTCCCATTTCAAATGATTTAATTAGGAAAAAAATCCCTCACAGGTGTGCCCTGCTACTTGGGTTTTAGTTAATTCCAGATGTAGTCAAGTTGACAGCGAAGAGTAGCCATCACACTTGCCTCATTTTGTCATATCCTTGTTTTGCCCTCATAACTACCCAAATACCAGCATTCAAAACCATCTCGGTCCCATGACCAGCTTGCCCTTTTGTCTATCCCTTTTGTGCCCTTGTGACAGAGGACNTGCTCCCATGTACACAGGATGTACCTTGTGCTTTGTCTTGTTTGTACCATCTTACTGTTCTGGGGTCTCATCAAATCTGGGAAACTTATTTTCTAGTGAGACTGTGTCTTCTCTGTTGCTAATTTATACCAGTTTTAAAATTCTTTGTCATGGTACTTTCTGTATNAAATCTTTGTGTGAACATTATACAAATGAAGGTTCCAGGCATGTTTAGTCATGTTGTTTGGTACCTTCTTACAGTAGAGGCTGGGGACATTTTCTGAACAAATGAGTGAGCTTGTTCCCATGTCTCTTATTGCTGACAGTCTATTTTTTTCCTTCTTTTTTGATGGGGATCCAACTAGATCACCTTCCCTTCCAGCAGAAATCCGAAGCTTGTGTCAGAAACAAAGACTCAGAAAGGTTTGTTTTCAGATGAAGAGGACTCTGAGGTATGGAATTCTTTTCTTAGTTCTGGAGGTTCATCTATAGACAAAACAGTAATAACTTTCTGAATTAGTCTGTCAGCAGAGGTTTAAGACTTTATTAAATAGTTCATTTCTTATTTTGAAAATAATCTCTTGGACTAGGAATATAATTCAGTGGTGTAAAATATCTGTCTGGCATATACAAGGCCCTATATTTTCTTGGAAATATGTCATCTTCAGAAAGCAATATATATATATATATATATATATATATATATATATACACAATACTTAAACTTTTGGGTTTGAATCCATTGCATTTCCTTTAACATTCTTAAATTTAAGACTGTTGGTTCACAGTTCTGATAAGACGCTTACATGAGAGAAGCCTGCTGCTTCCTTTAATGGCAGTGTGACTTACTAGTGACTTTGTTCCCACTGTGATACATACTCAGCATAGCTTTTGCTTTTCATTGCTGGTGACAGATGACAGGTTGTGGGTAGGAAGACTCAAGCAGCTTGGGCTTCTGTCCTTATGTAGTGGGTCTCTAAGCTCGGCAGGTTCAGGAAGTGAAACCTATTTCTGGTGATTGAGCTCCTGAGAGTGTCAGATAGAGGCTGCGCTGCCTGTTTTGTCTCAGTCTTGGAAGTTGTCCTAGTTAGCTTTTCTTGGCTGTGATAAAACACCGATCAAAAGCAACTTGGAGTGGATGGTTTCAACTATTTCATTACAGGTTGTCCATGATTGAGGAAAGCCGAGGCAGGAACTTGAGCAAGAACCTGGAGCAGAGACCAAGGAGGAATGCTGTTTATTGGCTAACTTCTCCTGCTTGTACTCAGCCAGTTTTCTTACATAGCCCAGGACCACCTGCGTAGGGANGGCACTGCCCCCAGTGGGCTGGGTCCTCCTACATCAATTAGCAATTAAGAAAATAGCCCATATATATGTCTACAGTCCAGTTTGATGAAGGCAGTTACTCAGTTGAGGATCTGTCTTTCTTGGTGTGTCAAATGCCAACCAAGATTACCCATCACAGAAGTCAATGCTGTTTCTTCTGTGTTGCTGTGACAGTTCTGGGATTAGGAGTAGGATACAAATTTCATTGAATATTTTTGTGTGTGCATGTGTGAGAGAGATTCTGGGGATTGAACCCAGGTCCTTGTACATGCTAGGCAAGCACTCTAACACTGAGCTATATTTCCAGTCCCCCATCTTGAGTTCTTGATGGTAGAGTTTAATAGACTGGAGGCTTGTTTTAAAACCACTCCTCAAGGCTACCCATGGGCACCATCCTAGAGCAAGTGATTTTTGTTGAATATTGTTAGAATTCTAGGCAAAGAGAGTAACATAAGACGGTCTGGGACATAAAATATTGAACTGGAAGGGATGATTTCTTGTGCTTATCTGTGTCTCAAGTATGAACAGGAAGTTTGCCTTACTAAATTTTTTTTGTGTGTGTGGGGCATGTTTGAGGTAACAGAAATGTGTTTTTCCCCCTGCCNAAAAGGAAGGTCCAAAATTACAATGCAGAGATCTGTTTTTTGTTCTTTGGTTGAATTACTTTATATTCTTAAAACATTCAGCCCATTTGCCAGTGTGTAAAATGCAGAAGGGCCATGGGACACTGGAGCCTCTTCATAAACACACCAGTGTGACTCATGGAGCCTGATTCTAACCAGTGTGCTAAGAATTCATCTCTCTAGGTCAGTGAACTCACTAGGTTTGTTGATGAGTGGTAGACATTGATTGTGTAATAAAAGATAGCATCCAAAGAGGTCGTGGAAAATGTTCTTGTCTTGTTTAATTATCTGGCTCTTGTATTGAGGTTCCTCTGCCCAGGGGACAGTTGTCCTAGTTTATGTTTCTGGTTCATAGAGCTCAGTTTGCAGAGTATTCCTTGTGGTCTAAGCTGATAGTCCATTAAATTTTAAGGACAATTCAGAACTTGGCAGATCCTTTGCAGCATTTCATAGTTATTAGTAGACACTTTTAGGCACATAATCTACCACTGAGTTATCTTCCCAGCACAAACCTTTTAAAGTAGGAATTTGATTTGTATTTATTTAAAAGATGTAATATATTCTCTGGGAAGAGATCTTAACAGTAGAGCAGTCACAGGTCTAGTGCTTTGCAAATCTAGCCCATATTGTGGTAGAATTTGTATGCTTTTCTTTTATACTTTAGACAAAAGAAGCCTTTTGTTTGCATGATAGGACTGAGTGGGAAATGTCTTCCTGCCTTACATCCCTCAGGTGGAAATATGGTTGCCCCACAGGCTCCATAGAGACTNCCTGAAATATCCTGTGGCTCTCTCTTGCTCCTTGTGCCCACACACCAAGGACAAATGCTGAGGTCCCAAATCTAGACATACAAAGCCATCATGTTCTAGTCTACTGTACTGATGGGATGTTAAAGCTGATAGGCCCTGCTAACCAGTAGCTTGATTTTAATTCAACAGGATTTATTTTCTTCTCAAAATTCAAGTAAGTCAAAAAGTACATCACTTCTGTCCAGCCAGCTCCCCACATCGGTCTCCCTTTTTGGTGATGAAGATGAAGAGGTAAATGTTGTTATTGCAGCACTAAGTAATTAACCTAGAAGAGTAGAAATGTGTTTTTGTTGGCTTTATATATAGCCAGAGTGGCGTATAGTAGTAAAGCATGCCGGCGAAGCTCCTAGGTTACCAATAGCTGGTCATTGGTGACCCCCAAGTTTTTCTAGTAATGCAATTAGGGAGACATTAAAATCTTGACTCATTTACTGGGGAAAGCCAAATAGTTTTTATTTTTTACACTCTTTTAATAAATAACTTTAGAGAGGCTGGATCTCTTATACCCGATGATATACGGGACCATCTTGGGTGCAGTGTCAGTAGTAAGGAGGAGGCAACCATGTTTAGTTTACATTTCTTCTTCACTCAGGGCATAGAGAGTGGAGTGGTCATGAAAAGTTAGAGGTAAAAAAATATCCAAATTCGAACCCTTACGTGGTATTGGGCAGTGGTTGGTCCATGTAGCTGTTTCCCTACTCAGCTCCATCGTTGCAAACCCAGACTTTCTGCAGATACCTTAGCACCTCCATCTTCTATGGGGTAAAAGTCACTAGGTTCATTAAAGCTACTGAAACAAATAGTGTCACATCTTTACACAGTGTTGGTACAGGATTTAAGTGCATGGTGAAGGAAAGTTGTTGTCACTAACATCCCACTGGACCCCAGCTTGTTATTTGTCTCTTCTACCTCACCAGGCTTTACTTACAGACCTCCTTTATTGGTCTTTGGCTCAGGACTGTCCACTGCCATAGTTTATACTGTTAAGAGTTTTGTATCATAAGCCAAACTTGGCCCCACTGATGGTTTTGTTCAATTACCTTAATGAAAGTGGGTATATAATAGAATTTCTGGTAGGACTGGGAATGGTAGCAGGATCTCATAGATAGACCAGACTATTCTTTAGCTGACCATGTAGCCCAGACTGGCTTCACATTTGTACTCCTATTGTCTTGGCTTCATGAATCCAGTGATCACAGGTGCACACTACCACACTCACTTCATATTAGGTAGTTTTAGAGTGTTTGACTGAATAAGAATTTATAAATACCATTGAATGTCCTTAGGATGGCAGGAATTTTATTTAGTAAAATGTTCTATACCTGCATCTTCATTCTTATAAATTAATTATAAATAATTTCTTCTATGTCCAACTTTCTTAGCTGTAAAAACTCCTTTTAGCCATTAATCCGATTTCTAAAGAGATGTGTGATTGTTGGCTGCTGCCAAGGCTCTCATGCCTACAGGTGGACTGGGAAGGGCACCTGGTGTTTCTGCCATGTTAACCTTCCTCTGTTGCTTTTGCTCTCTCTCAGGCTTTAGTCAGGTCCTGTGGTAACTCCTGAAAGTTGTCCTCTGACCTATACACATACACTGCCTTCCAACTCATATACCCTGTGCACACATGCACAATACAATAATAATTAAATTTTTTTAATTAAGGGAATTCTGTGGTATTCTTGTTTTCCTTCTGTGGATAGGGGTTGTAATTTGAAGAGGTTGTAGACTGAGATGTGCAGGTATTTTGTGATTGTTTTCCCCAAACATGTTATGCTCTGCTCCTCTTGGGAGAATGCCTTCCTCGGCTTTCCTGTATATGAGCTGGTAACACCTTTGTGTACTTTCCTACCATTTGTCCTGTTAGGATAATCTTTTTGGGAGTGCACCAGCTAAGAAGCAGATTTCATCTCTACAACCTCAAAGTCAAGAGAAACCAAAATCTTCAGAGCAGCCCAAAAAGAAAGCGTCTGCCTTGTTATTCAGCAGTGATGAGGAGGTAGGTTCAAGTTTGCCCACACGGGAGGTTTTGATGAGAATGCAGAAAGAAGT
>LZPO01027533.1:11959-27266 GCA_001675575.1 Neotoma lepida | reverse complement strand
TGTGTGTGTGTATGTGTGTGTGGTACATATCTGCAGTTTATGAGCACATGTGTACAGATGAGCCTTCCCAGAAGCCAGGGGTGGATGCCAGGAGTCCNGCTCTATTGCTCTTCTTATTCTTGGAGACAGTCTCTCACTGAACCNGAGCTAGGCTGATGGCTGGCCAACCCTGGTAATGCTCATGTCTCCATCCCCTCCAGCTGGCCCATGCATGGCAATGGGTTTTTTATGTGGGTGCTGGGGATTTGAACTCAGGTCCTCCTACTTATTCAGCAGTGCTCTTATCTCCCCTCCCTCAACCACCTACCCAGCCCTCAATCTTTTCTCTTTGCATGTTTGTAATAACTTACCTTGTGGAATTCTTCCCATAGTAGTGGTGTCAGGAAAAGAACAGTCCTAGCCAAAGCTGGTGAGCAAAAAGAAAAGCAGAATGATAGTGACCAGGGTTCGAGGACTCCTTGCTTGGCTCCCCCTGGGATCCCCTGGAGACTTTAAAGAGTGTTACTTGTAGGTGTGGCCTTCTCACTGGAATTTTCTTTAAAGCTCTGTAATCATTGCTGAACATGGTTGCTTAGAGGAGGAGTTCTCAACCGTGAGCCTTTATTTATAAATTATAGTTTTCATATGTGTACGTAGTGTATTTGAGCATCACACTCCATTTACTTTCTCTTGCCGCCCTTCCCTGTCCTGCTTGCCTCCTTCCACTTCTGCTTTAGGATTTTACTTAAAATATCACCTTCCAAAGTTGCCATATTTTTACTTTTTGTATTTCTCTTTGTTTATCCTGTGTAATTAATTTCGGTTCTTTAAAATAGACAAGTTCTTTTGTCTTTACACAAGGTGGAACCCTAGCAGAGAGAATTGGAGCACAAATGGAGGAGGCACAAATGAGAAAGCGGCCACTAGATAATATGTCTCTACCACTAAGCTATGCTTCAGTACCTTGCGTGTGTGTGTGTGTGTGTGTGTGTGTGTGTGTGATGTATTTGTGTGTGCATGTATGTATGTTGAGGGGATGGGGCTTACTCTTGTCCTTGTGTGGTTTGGCTAGGCTGGAATCCACCTATCTCTGCTCCCCACCTCCCAGTGCTGGGGATACTGTCATGTGTGGCCACATGGGATCTGGAGATTTGAACTCAGGTCCTCATGCTTATGTAGAAAGTGCTTTTGCCCCCCTAGCCATTCTGTCAGCATTGCCCTATAGATTTTTAATGCATGTTTTATGTTTTAAGGACCAGTGGAATATTACTGATTCACATACCAAGTCAGCACCTGACAGTAAGTCCAAAGGAGAACTGTGGGACCCAGGGACTATCCAAGGCCAAGAAGCAAAGGCTGTGAAAAAGACCAACCTGTTTGAGGAGGACGATGATGAAGTTGATCTGTTTGCTATTGCGAAGGACAGGTGAGATCTTTACGGTTACAGGGAAAGGGTTATTGCATGAGACAGTGTTTCTGTTGCTAGTGGTTGGTGTCTTCTTGTCACACATACACAGATGGGGCTGCCCTTGCTTTTCAGTGGGAAAGTTTGCCTTGATTTTTTTTTCTCTGACATTTTCTTAACCTTGAAACAGTTTTTTCTCTTAGGGATTTAAGAATGAGATTGTTACAGCTTATGCCCCCCAACCTCCCTTTTAGGGCTACCCTAAAGAAGGTTGTTTAAAAGTTTNTTACTTTTATAGAAATCCTGAATGTTGAAAACCATGATATTAGGAGTAGACTGCCAGCAGGTACTTACCATGCCTTCTGGTCTAGGTGATTGTCTGAGCTGAAGCTGGTAGCTTGTGGAGAGTGACATGGGCCAGGCTATCTGTGCTGCCTGGATAGCTGTGTGTTCAGAGTGACTCCTTCATTTAACCCTTTTTCTCTGAAGAGTTGTAAATGATTACTTCAAAGCTCAGCTGAATGGTGGTAGAATAAACAGGCAGTCCATTGAATGTGGAAATACTGTTCCTTAGTTAGTGGTCTTCAAAAATGGATTAATAAAGTACCTCAGTTTTCTCTAAATAGTCACATCTCCTCAGACGGTATTGTTTCTGCTTTTAGGCTCCTAAGACATGACACCTGATAAATCTGTGGCCTCTGGTTCAGAATAGAGAGTGTCTGAAATCCTAATAAAGCTTTAAATTCTGGCTCTACAGTTCTATCTGAATAACTTTGGACAAGTTCCCTAACTTCTTCTTCCTCAGATTTTTCATCTCTCATAGGTGTATTGAGATAACCATGCACTAGTAATGTGAGATACTTTGTGAGGAAGCTGGCACATGTGCAGCCTTCATCAGTGNTGCAAGGAAATGCTTCATTCACTTATTTTTATTTGAATTGTTCTTTCCTGGGATACTCTTCTTGCTTTTACTGACCTTCTTGTGTCAAGGGTTGGTGTAAGTCCTCTCTTTTAAGAGCCTTCTGTAATCCAGGCTTGAGGAAGAGAAGAACTTGGGGGCTTAGAGCAGGGGCATGGCTCTGCCTTTACCAGCCCCTCTGTATCTCTACTGTAGTTGAGCATCCTCTGTACACATGTGCCCTACCACACTCGTTGCCATGAACCTGATGACCTGAAACATGTCCCATCTTAGGTCTTGGTGCCAGCCACACAGTTCCTGCCTTTCAGGGATGCTTTCTGCCCCAGATTCTTTAGACCTCCAATTGTCCTTGAAGGTGTCTATAAATTGTTGTATGTGGAGAGTAATTCACAGATTTGATCAGATCTCAAAAAGGGTTTTGTATAGGTAAAGATGTGGATGAATATAAAATGGTGCAGTCACTTTGGAAAATGGTTTTGGTGTTTCTTCAGAATGTTAAGCCTAGGTTACCGTGTGATCAAATAATTTAACNCTTTGGTATACAACTAAGACAAATGAAAACGTGCTCAGATAAAAACTTGTACAAGAATGTCATTGGATCCATAAATACCCAGAAAGCAGAAGCAACCTACATGTCTCTCAAGTGATGGATGGATGAACAAAATGTTGTGGAACTACAAGATGACCTATTATTCACTAAAAAGGAGTGCCGATATATGATAGGACAGGAATTGACTTAGAAAATACATTAATTGAAGAAGTCAATCACATATGATAGAAGATTATATGATTCTATTTCTATGAAATGTCCAGAATGGATCAACCCAGAGAGAGGTTGTAGGTCGGTGGTTGCCAGGAGTTGAGGGGAGACAGGAATTGAGANTTAACTGCTAATGACCATGGAGTTCCTTTGAAGTAATGAAAATGTGGTGATAGTGTACAGCTCTTAATATGTTAAAGATATTGAAAGGTATGTTTTAAAGGGGGTAATTTTATTATGTAAATTATATCCCAGTAAAGCTACTCTGAATCAAAGAAGTAGAAAGCAGAAGAGAGGGTTACATTGCAAACACTGACTCTGGCTCTATGGTCTGTGGCTCAACTGCCTTCCTGGCCATAGTGAAAGTAGGCATAGCTACCTTAGTTCATTCTATGTTGGAGAAGCTGACAGTGGAGAATTCTGTGCTTGTGACTACCAGGAGTGCAGTGTGCCTGTCAGATCTGAGAGCNGGTACGCTGCAATGTGTAGAAAGTGACTGATAAGGCTTCACAAGCAGGTCTCTGGGCTCTTCCGCAGAGGCTCTTCTAATAGGCAGAGGCTGCTGCCTCTAAGATTAGAGTATGTCTATGCAAAGGCTTTTCAAATCACCAACTTTAAACTGTACAAAGTCAACAAATAGTAGGAGGTTGGTTATTGTGGATGTGGCCAAAAAAGAACAGTCCTTTTGTTTTTAAATTGTATTCCTCCTGAGTTTGATCTTCTATTTGTTCATATAGCCAAAAGAAGACTCAGAGAACGTCACTCCTCTTTGAAGATGATGCTGATAGTGGAAGCTCTCTGTTTGGCTTTTCTCCTACATCTATTCCTCCTGCAACAATGGTATTAGTTTTCCCAGAAAATACCTGTAAGCTTGTGCTTTGCAAGTAGAGATGCCACTTTGTCAGATCTGAACCCCACCCTTGGAGTTGCCGTGACAACACTTACCATAAAGGAGGAAAGGCTCATTTTGGCTCATGATTCAGAGGGTCAGTTCTTAGTCCTTGATTCTGTTGACCTGGACCTGTGTCAAGGCAGAACATTGCGGTAACTGAGGCTACTCAGTTCATGGTGGCTGGGACACAGAGGGACAGGATAGAGGAAGGCAAGACTTAGCTCCCAAAGACACATCCTCAGTGACCTTCCTCCAGCAATGCTCTGTTTCCTAAAGTTGCTAGAACTTCCTCAAACAGCACTACTAGCTGGGACCAAGCTCTCCATACCTGAGCCTTTATGGGCACTTCATCTTTAAACTGTAACAGTCTACTCTGTTCTACTTTTTTTTTTTCTTCAATACTTAAGTATTGCCTGTTGTCTTCTGCATTCTTTGTGAACTTCCATCTTCGTTGATTTCAAGTTGAAATTATTTTTCATTTTAAGTATCTCCCCCTGATAATAACTAAAAATCCTCTTACCCCAATATTTGTTTGTAATATTTTCAATTATGTTAGTATTGTCCTTTCGTAGTTTCCCACATCAGCCTTCCTAACTTGGTTAGGCATTGCTTCCTCATAGCTTGTAGGCCGTGGATAACTCCAGGTTGGTCACCTTCTAAACTCCTTTCCTTCCAAAGAGTGAATTGATGAGCTGAGCTGAAGATCTTGCAAACTTGAGCAACTACTTTGTGTAAATACTGTGCCTGGTCATATAGTGTTTGGTACTTTCAGATAAGTGGACAGGTAGCTAAGGAATAAAGTAAAGTAAGGACCAGGTAAAGAGGGAAATATTATGTTTATTCAGACAAGCAACTGATACTGAAGAGAACAGAGAAACCTTGGGTGACATTTGCATCTGGGACTTTCTGTAAACATGAAGATAGTCTTCAGACAGAGGAGGTACCCAGGGTGTGGCAATGTGAGAGTTGGCATTACGTTAAGGAATGGCAAGCAAAGAGGAGCTGTGAACAAGGAGAAGGGCATGATGGGTTGACTGGTTGCTGTGGCTTAGTACAAGGAGCACAGATTTGGAGTAGCAACTACTGAGTGTTATCATACAGGAGAAGTGTAAGAGAGAGAGACTAGCCATTGTTCTGGTGACAGTAACAGACAAAGTCTGAAGTGCTATGATCACAAATCTGAAGGAATCCCATCTNTTATGTCTTCCATATTGAGGCCACAATTACTATATCCTATCTACCCTTCCTGCATTGTACTTAGCTCATGAATGGACTNGTTTGGGCTGGCTTTATATATCACCATGCTATTCAGGCATAATTTTTTTAATCATTGTGGATGCCATTTTCTCTTCTCTTGGTAGAAAAAAGAGAGCATGTCTGAGGTGCCATCATTGTTCAGTGACGAGGAGGAGAATGAAGTGCCATCCGGTGTGAAATCCNTGGATGTGAAGGTTGATAATGCCAAAGTGTCCCCAGAGGCAGGGAATGCTGATGCAGCTAACGTGGTAGAGAAGGTAAGCTGCATCTTTGGTTTTCCAATTCTTTTGTAACATGTACACTCGTCTACATTTTCCAACACTGAAAATGCTTTTGCATAAATCAGTGTGTTTGTAGGAAGACTAGAAAACACTCAGTATGGTAAGGAAATAGCTTGTGTTCTTGCTGTCCAGGGACTCCTCGATCAGGTTTACTTGATAGCTGAATTCCTGTGCACAGTGAAAAGAAAATCTCTTTTACGTTAGTGTCATGTTGCATAACTGTGCCTCTCGGCAGAGTGCTTTTCCTCATCTCATTTTTCATGCTGACTTGCCGTGTATATTTTCTCTGTTTGCTTTTATCCGATGTTCCTGTTTTCCTTGGTTCAGTAGTCCTCACTTCTGAGTTCAGATGTCACTTTCATGAAGTTAGGTTGCCATGCTTTTACTTCTGGTTGATGTTGACTAAATCCTCTAAACATTAACATTCTGTTCTGAAGGTTTGTTGTCTCTTTTTGGAGGCCTTCAGCTGGTGCTGCTGGCTGTGACTGGGGATGCATGTCAACAGTTGCTTTCTGTCTGTGGTATGCCCCATGTTTTCCTAGTTCTCTGTACTCTGTAAGTCCAGCTGCTCAGGTTTAGTTTCTCCCAGGGCCTATGTGAAGAACGTTTCATTTACTTTTCCCACAGAGGCTCCCTATAGCTGCAGTGACACTTGTGTACCCGAGTCACTCTAATATTCCCCTCCTCATGGCTGTATGTGAACCTGAATTACTCTGTCACAGCCCGTTCTGTCCTTGACTTAAACTGTTATGCTGCCCTGTCCCTCAGTTAAGTGTAAACTCCTTGAGGATTAGGTTTGTTTGCTTGCTTGCTTTTTTATTCATAAGCAATTAGCATATTGTCTTTCACAAAGTAGGCATTACTTTATATAGTATCACATCTGTAATGAAACATGCTTTTCCACTTTGAAAGTTGGGATGCACTCTACAGTCAATAGTGTGTTTATTTGGAAATTATTTTTCTTTCTTGTTGTGACCAGTAGTATCTTGCCTGAGTTGTGATACTATTGGATTAATGTTGTCCTTTTTCTGTCATGTTAGAAATTGTTCTATGTAGATGAACAATGTAAGGCTACAATTTCAGTGTGTGATTTTGCTGGTTAAGTTTCCGTTTAGGACTTATGTATTAAAACTAGGAATTAGGATCCATTCCTTCTGATAGACATCTATTAACATTATAACTTAGAAATTCTTTCTAGTAAATAAGCAACCTGTGTACATCAGGTTGTAACTACTCTTTCACTTCATAAGAGGAAGGGGGGAGCTCTGGCTTAACATGATTGGAAAATCATCTTTACCTGCGGATTGTCTGTAGTAGCCTCTTGGTGACTTCATTGTGTTACAGTCAGATGGTAGTGTATGTGATAAGCTGTGTTACACTGAGTTATGTTAATGTGGCGGTAATGAATTAATGGTGGCCTTGTGAGTGCCATGGTAGGATTTTAATTTCTAGCAATTAATTTTTTCTGTATTTCTGTTTGTAGGAAGGACTTTTGACTGCATCTGATCAGGAAGCAGTTGGGCCTTCTGATTTATTTTCTCCTTCATCTCCGTTGGACAAAGGAACCAAGGGTAGAACCAAAACTGTCCTTAGTTTGTTTGATGAGGAAGATAAAGTGGAAGAGCAAAGCAACACCTGTGTGTCACAGAGTGAAAAGGAAAAGGTGAGCCAAGAGCAGTAAATGTCTACGTGCCTAGATGAGAGGAAGGAATTTCCTTTCAAACAGGGCTGTCGCTGCTGACCTGGGAGGTGCTAAGGAAATCTTGGTTTTCAGTACAAATGTTAATAATTCTCTCCAGTCAGATGGAGATTCCCAGTCACATCAGTGGCTTGCCCCTTATGTCTGTCAGGTTAGATAGGGAATTAGAGTCTTACTTGCTTCTTCTGGGATGTGCAGACCTTGTTGCTCCTGAGAGAGTTGGCTAATTATAAGAGTAAACAGTAGGAAAGGAGAGTTAGGGCAGATGTGTGTACTGCAGTTATGCTAGCATCCGGTTTTAGAAATGTTAGTGCTAGAAGGGCCATTTTTCATGTATCAGAAAACCTTTTCTCTAAAGGGCTGTATGAAAACTGTTAGCTTGTGCAGACCATATGAGTTCTCTTGTAGTTGCTCGTCTGCCATTGGTTTTGGATCTCTGTGATGGTCTCTGCTGCACAAAGAGTTACATATCTATGGGCACAAGGATAAGTATTTAAATATAGTTAGAAGTTGTATTAGTTTAGGAAAATGTCAGTAGTAGGTTCTCCTCTAGAGTCTATGACCTCTCTAGCCACAGGTATTAGGCTAGGTTTACAGTACTAGGCATGTGTTTCCTTCCATTGAGTTTGTCTTAAGTCCGATTAGACAGCTATTGGTTACAGCCAGAATAAAAGTGCCACTATTATACCATTAGGGTGGTCTTAACTGGGCTGTCATTGTTGTGGAGTTTTGGCTCTACACCTAGTTAGGACTGCTGATTGATTTTTCTCCCTTGTCAGCTTACATAGCACCTTCCAATAGTTGTGAGAGGTAGTCATCAGAGAAGGAGGCTTCTAGGTCATGTCCAGCTCAATTCCTCCAAGTCTTGTGTCTGTAGTATGTTGTATCTACAGCCAGAAGATCTTTCTTACTTTCAAGTTGTTGGAGGCAATCAAGGACGATAGCAATAACCTATATTATTTGGGGTATCTCTTGGGACCCCCTGACAATAATGTGAAGGGAAGTTTCCTATGTTTGGAACTGGAGATTTTGTTAGTTTATGGCCCTTGCAGGGAACATTGTCACCCTATGTGTATAACTCCATTTAAACTATCTGTACCTATAAACAAGCATACACACACAAATGCGTATTTTTAGTAACCTTATAAAATACTGTTCCTGTGGCCTTTTCAAACATCCTTGGTGTTGTTTACTCTCCTTCCTCATTCCTCACTTCCCTCTGTATTTCTCTCANGACTTTTGAGATTCATCTCACCCCAGTCAGAATGCCTAAGATGAAGAAAACAACTGGCAACACATGCTAGAGCATGTGTGGGGAAGTGGAACCCTCATCACTGTTGATGGGACTGGAGATTGGTGCAGCTACTCTGGAAATCAGTGTGGACAATGGTCAAAACACTAGAAGTAGATCCATCATATGACTCAGCTGTACCACTCTTTGGCCTATGTCCAAGGAGTCGACATCCTATTCCACAGATACTTGCTCAGCCATGGTCTTTCAGCTCATGACTAGTGACTAACAAAAATATGGTACATATATATAATAGAATACAGTTCAGCTGTAACAGGAAATAAAATCATAAAATTTGCATGAAACGGATGGAACTGGACAATATCCTACTAAGTGAAGTAACCCAGATCTAGAAAAGACAAACAGTATATATTTCAGTAATTTCACTGCTGAACATAGTAGCCTTGTTCTATGAAGCTACTATTGTTTTGAACCCAAACTAGACAGATACATCTTTTTAAAATTTTATTTTGTGTATATGAGTGGTTTGCATGCATGTATGTCTGTGTATCACATGTGTGCCTGGTGTCCACAGAATCTAGAAGAGGGCATTACATCATCTGGAACTGGAGGTACAGATGGTTGTGAGCTACTGTGTGAGTGCTGGGAATCCAACCTGGATCCTCGGGAAGAGCAGTGCATGCACTTAACCACTGAGCTGTTTCTCCAGCCCAAGACCAGATAGATCTTAAAACTACAGACTAATGTTTTCTGAAAATAGATGGTAAAATGCTCAACACAGTCCTAGTAATAAACCTAGTTTAGGAAAATGAGAGGAAAACCCAGCCTAAGTGGGATTTCTCTTAAGACTGCAAGGGTAGTTGACTATATGAAAATCAGTCAGTGTAATATATTGTGTTAATAAAGGGCAGAATGGAAAGCACATTGTCGTCTTGATAGATACAGAAAATGTATTTCATGATTTAAAAAGGAAAAACAAAAGACCACTTATCAAATTANATGTAGAAGGAAGCATCCTCAGTTTGGTCAGAGCAGCTATGAGAACCCACAGTTGACATGCTTAAGGCTGAAGACAGAAAGCTTTCCCCATTCTAGCCAGCCTTGCACNGAGGAGAATGAAGTGCCATCCGGTGTGAAATCCATGGATGTGAAGGTTGATAATGCCAAAGTGTCCCCAGAGGCAGGGAATGCTGATGCAGCTAACGTGGTAGAGAAGGTAAGCTGCATCTTTGGTTTTCCAATTCTTTTGTAACATGTACACTCGTCTACATTTTCCAACACTGAAAATGCTTTTGCATAAATCAGTGTGTTTGTAGGAAGACTAGAAAACACTCAGTATGGTAAGGAAATAGCTTGTGTTCTTGCTGTCCAGGGACTCCTCNATCAGGTTTACTTGATAGCTGAATTCCTGTGCACAGTGAAAAGAAAATCTCTTTTACGTTAGTGTCATGTTGCATAACTGTGCCTCTCGGCAGAGTGCTTTTCCTCATCTCATTTTTCATGCTGACTTGCCGTGTATATTTTCTCTGTTTGCTTTTATCCGATGTTCCTGTTTTCCTTGGTTCAGTAGTCCTCACTTCTGAGTTCAGATGTCACTTTCATGAAGTTAGGTTGCCATGCTTTTACTTCTGGTTGATGTTGACTAAATCCTCTAAACATTAACATTCTGTTCTGAAGGTTTGTTGTCTCTTTTTGGAGGCCTTCAGCTGGTGCTGCTGGCTGTGACTGGGGATGCATGTCAACAGTTGCTTTCTGTCTGTGGTATGCCCCATGTTTTCCTAGTTCTCTGTACTCTGTAAGTCCAGCTGCTCAGGTTTAGTTTCTCCCAGGGCCTATGTGAAGAACGTTTCATTTACTTTTCCCACAGAGGCTCCCTATAGCTGCAGTGACACTTGTGTACCCGAGTCACTCTAATATTCCCCTCCTCATGGCTGTATGTGAACCTGAATTACTCTGTCACAGCCCGTTCTGTCCTTGACTTAAACTGTTATGCTGCCCTGTCCCTCAGTTAAGTGTAAACTCCTTGAGGATTAGGTTTGTTTGCTTGCTTGCTTTTTTATTCATAAGCAATTAGCATATTGTCTTTCACAAAGTAGGCATTACTTTATATAGTATCACATCTGTAATGAAACATGCTTTTCCACTTTGAAAGTTGGGATGCACTCTACAGTCAATAGTGTGTTTATTTGGAAATTATTTTTCTTTCTTGTTGTGACCAGTAGTATCTTGCCTGAGTTGTGATACTATTGGATTAATGTTGTCCTTTTTCTGTCATGTTAGAAATTGTTCTATGTAGATGAACAATGTAAGGCTACAATTTCAGTGTGTGATTTTGCTGGTTAAGTTTCCGTTTAGGACTTATGTATTAAAACTAGGAATTAGGATCCATTCCTTCTGATAGACATCTATTAACATTATAACTTAGAAATTCTTTCTAGTAAATAAGCAACCTGTGTACATCAGGTTGTAACTACTCTTTCACTTCATAAGAGGAAGGGGGGAGCTCTGGCTTAACATGATTGGAAAATCATCTTTACCTGCGGATTGTCTGTAGTAGCCTCTTGGTGACTTCATTGTGTTACAGTCAGATGGTAGTGTATGTGATAAGCTGTGTTACACTGAGTTATGTTAATGTGGCGGTAATGAATTAATGGTGGCCTTGTGAGTGCCATGGTAGGATTTTAATTTCTAGCAATTAATTTTTTCTGTATTTCTGTTTGTAGGAAGGACTTTTGACTGCATCTGATCAGGAAGCAGTTGGGCCTTCTGATTTATTTTCTCCTTCATCTCCGTTGGACAAAGGAACCAAGGGTAGAACCAAAACTGTCCTTAGTTTGTTTGATGAGGAAGATAAAGTGGAAGAGCAAAGCAACACCTGTGTGTCACAGAGTGAAAAGGAAAAGGTGAGCCAAGAGCAGTAAATGTCTACGTGCCTAGATGAGAGGAAGGAATTTCCTTTCAAACAGGGCTGTCGCTGCTGACCTGGGAGGTGCTAAGGAAATCTTGGTTTTCAGTACAAATGTTAATAATTCTCTCCAGTCAGATGGAGATTCCCAGTCACATCAGTGGCTTGCCCCTTATGTCTGTCAGGTTAGATAGGGAATTAGAGTCTTACTTGCTTCTTCTGGGATGTGCAGACCTTGTTGCTCCTGAGAGAGTTGGCTAATTATAAGAGTAAACAGTAGGAAAGGAGAGTTAGGGCAGATGTGTGTACTGCAGTTATGCTAGCATCCGGTTTTAGAAATGTTAGTGCTAGAAGGGCCATTTTTCATGTATCAGAAAACCTTTTCTCTAAAGGGCTGTATGAAAACTGTTAGCTTGTGCAGACCATATGAGTTCTCTTGTAGTTGCTCGTCTGCCATTGGTTTTGGATCTCTGTGATGGTCTCTGCTGCACAAAGAGTTACATATCTATGGGCACAAGGATAAGTATTTAAATATAGTTAGAAGTTGTATTAGTTTAGGAAAATGTCAGTAGTAGGTTCTCCTCTAGAGTCTATGACCTCTCTAGCCACAGGTATTAGGCTAGGTTTACAGTACTAGGCATGTGTTTCCTTCCATTGAGTTTGTCTTAAGTCCGATTAGACAGCTATTGGTTACAGCCAGAATAAAAGTGCCACTATTATACCATTAGGGTGGTCTTAACTGGGCTGTCATTGTTGTGGAGTTTTGGCTCTACACCTAGTTAGGACTGCTGATTGATTTTTCTCCCTTGTCAGCTTACATAGCACCTTCCAATAGTTGTGAGAGGTAGTCATCAGAGAAGGAGGCTTCTAGGTCATGTCCAGCTCAATTCCTCCAAGTCTTGTGTCTGTAGTATGTTGTATCTACAGCCAGAAGATCTTTCTTACTTTCAAGTTGTTGGAGGCAATCAAGGACGATAGCAATAACCTATATTATTTGGGGTATCTCTTGGGACCCCCTGACAATAATGTGAAGGGAAGTTTCCTATGTTTGGAACTGGAGATTTTGTTAGTTTATGGCCCTTGCAGGGAACATTGTCACCCTATGTGTATAACTCCATTTAAACTATCTGTACCTATAAACAAGCATACACACACAAATGCGTATTTTTAGTAACCTTATAAAATACTGTTCCTGTGGCCTTTTCAAACATCCTTGGTGTTGTTTACTCTCCTTCCTCATTCCTCACTTCCCTCTGTATTTCTCTCANGACTTTTGAGATTCATCTCACCCCAGTCAGAATGCCTAAGATGAAGAAAACAACTGGCAACACATGCTAGAGCATGTGTGGGGAAGTGGAACCCTCATCACTGTTGATGGGACTGGAGATTGGTGCAGCTACTCTGGAAATCAGTGTGGACAATGGTCAAAACACTAGAAGTAGATCCATCATATGACTCAGCTGTACCACTCTTTGGCCTATGTCCAAGGAGTCGACATCCTATTCCACAGATACTTGCTCAGCCATGGTCTTTCAGCTCATGACTAGTGACTAACAAAAATATGGTACATATATATAATAGAATACAGTTCAGCTGTAACAGGAAATAAAATCATAAAATTTGCATGAAACGGATGGAACTGGACAATATCCTACTAAGTGAAGTAACCCAGATCTAGAAAAGACAAACAGTATATATTTCAGTAATTTCACTGCTGAACATAGTAGCCTTGTTCTATGAAGCTACTATTGTTTTGAACCCAAACTAGACAGATACATCTTTTTAAAATTTTATTTTGTGTATATGAGTGGTTTGCATGCATGTATGTCTGTGTATCACATGTGTGCCTGGTGTCCACAGAATCTAGAAGAGGGCATTACATCATCTGGAACTGGAGGTACAGATGGTTGTGAGCTACTGTGTGAGTGCTGGGAATCCAACCTGGATCCTCGGGAAGAGCAGTGCATGCACTTAACCACTGAGCTGTTTCTCCAGCCCAAGACCAGATAGATCTTAAAACTACAGACTAATGTTTTCTGAAAATAGATGGTAAAATGCTCAACACAGTCCTAGTAATAAACCTAGTTTAGGAAAATGAGAGGAAAACCCAGCCTAAGTGGGATTTCTCTTAAGACTGCAAGGGTAGTTGACTATATGAAAATCAGTCAGTGTAATATATTGTGTTAATAAAGGGCAGAATGGAAAGCACATTGTCGTCTTGATAGATACAGAAAATGTATTTCATGATTTAAAAAGGAAAAACAAAAGACCACTTATCAAATTAGATGTAGAAGGAAGCATCCTCAGTTTGGTCAGAGCAGCTATGAGAACCCACAGTTGACATGCTTAAGGCTGAAGACAGAAAGCTTTCCCCATTCTAGCCAGCCTTGCACTCGAGGCCCTGGGTGAGGTATCCAGGTTAGAAGCTGTCTATGTCAGGTAACAGGAAGTCCTAAAAACTACAGAATATCTAAGCAACATTTGCAGGATATAAAATCAGTTTATGAATATATTATAGTTTTATATAGTCTTATCTGAAAATAAGAAATTCCATTTACAGCATCAACAAAAAGTTAAAATACTTAGAACACTTTAAAGCATTGCAAGGCTTAACACATGCAAAACTGTAGGCCAGGGGCCAGTGAGAGGGCTTATTGAGAACAGGTGCTTGCAGCACAAGTCCAAGGACCNGAGTTCTGTCTTTAGAACGCCTGTGGAGGTGGAAGGAGAGAACAACTGTATCCTTTACATGCTGGCCAGTCTGTCTTGTCAGATTGTGGCTCCAGGTTCAGTAAGAGACCCTGTCTTCAGTGGAGAGTGACTGAAGAGGACACATGATCTTAAACTTGGCTTCTACCCACAGATGTGTGCTTGTGTGTACACTACACACATGAAGAGATAGTTTGGGACTGAGAGGAGAGGGTGGACAGTAAGCATATATGACCATTAATTGTTTGGCTTTTTTTGAGATGTGGTGAGATACAAGTGTAGATTTTTAGATTGGGATGGTTTCACAACTGTGAATATGCTGAAAAAAAATCATTGACTTTTAACAAATTATAAAACCTAGTGTTTTAGGGTTTTTATTGTTGTGACCAAACACCATGACTGAAGAGCAAGTTGGGGAGGAGAGGGTTTGTTTGGCTTACACTTCAGCATTGCAGTTTATCACTGAAGGAAGTCAGGACAGGAACTTAAACAGGGCAGGAACCTGGAGGCAGGAGCTGATGCAGAGGCCATGGAGGAGTGCTGCTTACTGCCTTGCTCCTCATCGCTTGCTCAGCCTGCTTTCTTGTAGAACCCAGGACCACCAGCCTAGGGACTGCACCACCCACAATGGGCTGGGCCTTCCCCCACTGATCACTAAATGAGAAAATGCCTTATAGCTGGATCTCATGGAGGCATTTCCTAAACTGAGGCTCCTTCTCTGATGACTCTAGTGTCAAGTTGACACAAAACCAGCCAGTACACTTAGGTTGTCAGCCATGTAGGTTGCAGTGTTCTTCTCCGTATGTGGTTGTGTGTGCAGGATGACATCCATGTTTGTGGTAATGTTTGTGGAGGCCAGAGGTTGGCATTGGGGGTTTTCCTCTTGCTGTCACTCTCCATATTATTTTTTGAGACAGTCTCTCACTGATTGTTCAGGATGATGAGCAGTGAGTTCTTACTTGTTCTTCATCCCTCTGTCCTGCCCCCAGTCCTGGGGCTATAGATGTGTACCGCCAAGCCCAGGTAGGTGGTGGGATGGTGGGACTCAGGTCCTCATGCTTGTGTGGCAAACACTTTGCCCACTGACCCATCTCCCTAGCCCTCCTCCTTTTAATACCAAGCCAAATAAATTGTTCATAGTAATTTCTAAATTGTTCTTCCTTTTAGAAATGAAATGGAGAACTAGGTGTGGTTTGACTTTACCCCCAGAGTGCTGCTTCTTTAGTCATTATGGAGCTAATAGGTTAGG
>LZPO01027532.1:162574-173635 GCA_001675575.1 Neotoma lepida | reverse complement strand
TTTTNTTTTGTTTTGTTTTGTTTTTTTATTGTATGCAGTATGGAGACCTTGTTTTACGACAGGGGGCTGGCATTGTAGATGGAATGTCTAGCATGGCCACAGGTACATATTTTTTTTAAATTAGATTGATGGCAATAAAGTTGTCACATTTCACAGGGACTTGAATGTTAAGCCGCAGTGTAAACATAGTCCTACAAGTAACAGCAGACGAAGGGTTTTTTTTTTTTCCACCCAAGTGGTATAATGAGTGCTGTTTGCCGAGCAATTTGTATTTCTGGAGTGACATAATATCAAGTGAGAGCATTAGGCAAACAGCCACTTTGAAAATGATGCCACGAGTTTCATTTGCCGCCCTGTTACAGCTAAAAGGTGAGCATGCCCTACTTAGGGGAGCACTTTTGAGGAAATTTGAGACACTCCAATGTGAAGAAAAGCCAGACCCCTGGATAGATCAACTCACTGATCATGGAGTAAATGCCCTTTCTNAAGCATGAGGACGCCCTAGGCTTCTTCAGTTGTAAACAATAGAAATCTGCCGCGTTGTTCACAGCAGAGAAATCTACTGGGCGGATGAGGAACAGATCGCGGAAGTNGAGAACCTCGCTCAATTAGGTTGGAAGACCCATTCAGCTAAACACAAGCTCTGGGTTCCTGTTCTGGCTTTTCCGTTGTTTGTGAAGCAAGGGCTAACTTACTGCTTCTTTATTCCCTGGTCTTTAAAAAGAAAGTGGGTGTATCGGACAAAACAGCAATCCATTTAAGATGTGTGATTTTTCACACGTTTGTGCTTCCCATGGTTGTTTTCCATGACCCTGGGGATGGCAAANGAAGTGGTGAGGAATGGGGACATCCAAAGCTTTCTTGGGGTTTGTGTGTTGTTTGGTTGGTTCTGTGACCCAGGATGTAATGAAAACATCGATGGGGAGGTGAGCTTGTCTTCGGGGTTCTGTCTTTGTCACCAGTGGGCATTTCTAGAAGTCATGTGACCTCATACTAAGAACACTCTTTTCAGAAAGCTAACAGGAGTCATAAAATTCCAAATTTCTCACAGACGTTATTTATATCACGCTAGAGCTTCCGAAGTGGAAGGACAGAAATTTACAGGCCTTCTGATTCTTGACCCCCTCTCTTTCCTCCCAGTTGTTTTGATCATTTGGAAGGTTCTGCGTGTCCTATCAAATAGTTTTAGAATCCCAAGTATATTGTCCCTTTCTGGTTTTTTGTTTTGTTTTTAATTCAATGATGACTTTTGAACAATAGATCTGAGTTCCTCAAACTACAGAAATTTTCTTTTATTATCACTTTTAAATAACTGTATTTCATCTGCCCCTCTGTGGACNTTCTAGAAAGCCTTTTTAGGGCCCTGGGTCTGTGTTCCAATTCTGAGCATCCCTCACTGTTTGAATATTTGCATTCTCTTCCTTCTGCTTTAAATTCCTTTTGTCCATTTGTCTCCGAGGCCAGTCCTCTCTTCTTCATCGTCATTCCCCTGCAGTTGTACTAGCACATTTAAAAATAATATCCAATACAACCCCAGATGCCCTATGCTGTAAATACATCTTCTGAAACACTCTCTCCTTTCTTCCATTTTCAGGTGGTGTGTGTGTGTGTGTGTGTGTGTGTGTGTGTGTGTGTGTGTGTGTACATGTGTGGTATATACATGTTTTGTATGATGTGAGCTCACTCATGTGTGTGTGTGGTATAAACATGTTTTGTACGGATGTGAGGACACGTGTGAATGCATAGGTGTAGTATATACATGTTTTATATGATGTGAGCACATGTGTGTAGATGTGAGTGTAATATATACACGTTTTGCATGATGTGAGCACACATGTGTAGGTGTATATGCATGTGGAGGCCCAAGGTTGATGTTGACACTCATCCTTGATGGCTCATCTACCTTATTCAGTGAGACAGGTCTCTCAGTTGAACCCAGAGAACATTGATGGCCAGCTTGCTCTGGTGATCACCTATCTATGCTTTCAGAGNCTATAATTACAGGAGGGTTGCCATGCACACCTGGCATTGACATGCTAGTGATTCCCGACTCTGTTCCTCACAGTTGCATGGCAACCACTTTCCCACCAAACCATTTCCCAAGTCCTCTTATTGTCACTGGTCTTCTTGTACCTCTAGTATCAGTTTGACAAAGTGACGTCTGTACTCAGCATTCTGTGTGACCCTCCTCCCTGAGTCTCTCCATATTCCTCCTACCTGCCCACTCTGACATGAAAGCTCTCCTAGGTGGAAGGAAACTTTGAGGCAATGGGATCAGCAGCCATCACAGTGGACCTGAGGGGAACAGGCAGCCACTCCCCAACCTTCTCAGTCTCCTTGAGTAACTCTGCCCCCCAGGGCCAGCAGAGCTGCCAGTGTCAGCACTGCCCAGCCCTGGGATGCTATGGGATAATGCTCTTCTACACTGTAAAGATTTGTCACTCAAATCGGTTTAATAAAATGCTGATTATCCAGTAGTGGGGCAGGAAGTATAGGTGGGGTGACCAGACTAGGATAATTCTGAGATAAGGAAGGGCAGAGTGAGGAGTTACCAGCTAGATGACAGAGGAAGCAAGATGAGAATGCCAGATTAAGAAAAGGTACCAAGCCATATGGCCAAATACAGATAAGAATTATGGGTTAATTTAAGTGTAAGAGCTACTTAGCAATAAGCCTGAGCTACCGGCTGAGCATTTATAAGTAATATTAAGCCTCAGAGTCAATTATTTGGAAAGTAGCTGCTGAGTATTTGGGAACAGGCAGGTGGGAGAGAAACTTCTGCCAGCATGAGAACTTGGAGTAACTCTGCCAATTACCCAGGAGAAGAGCCATTGGTTCTCAGCAGACCAGCCCTAGACCCTTCCTAGACAGACATTCAGAAGGTCCTTTGGTTTCCCTACCACCAGTTTCTTACCACTGGCCTTTTCTCCTTCCTTCCTTCCTTCCTTCCTTCCTTCCTTCCTTCCTTCCTTCCTTTCTTCCTTCGTTTGTTTGGAGTGAATTTTCACATAGCCAGCCTGGCCTCAAACTTACTAGCAAGCATAAAGATGACCTTACACTTCTGATCCCCCTGCCTCCACCTCCTGAATGCTGATTACAGGTGTGCATCACCACTCTCATTTTTATGCAGTTTTGGGAACTGAACTTCATTCATGCTAGCCAAGCATTCTGCCAAGTGAACCACATCCTTAGTCCCCCTTTCTTATTGTTTTTGTTTGTTTGGGGGTTTTGTTGTGGGGGGTCATTTTTTTGGGTTTTGGGNTTTTTTTGTTTATTCATTTGAGGCAGGGTCTCACATAGCCTGCACTAGTCTTAAACTTGGTATTAGCAAAGGATGATCTTTAACTCCTGATCCTTCTATGTCCACCTCCCAAGAGCTAGGATTGTAGGAGACACCACACCCAGCTTCTCAATATTCTCAACTGCTGTCTTCTTGGCGTCTGGATCCCCTCCACCTCCACTTGTCATGCATGTGTGTGTTTTGGTTTGGTTTGGATTTGGGGTTTGGTTTTTTGAGACATAAGCCTTGAACTTCTTATCCCCCTGTCTCGACCTCCTAAGTTCTATAATGATAGGCATGAGCCACCATGCCAGGTTTCTGTCTGTGGTTTGATGGATTGAAGCCAGGGCTATGTGAATGTGAGGCAGGCATCCCATCTTTACTAAGCAAACCACATGCCTGGCTCAGTCCCTGAATTCCTTAGAAACTATATGACACAAAGTCCTGCTGTTTTACAAAAATAAAGACAACAAATAAACAAAAAAACAGGATGGTGACACCAGTGCCTTCCAGTGCGTCAATCACTCCTGTCATGTGACTCTACAGAAGCAGTCAGATGGGAGTCAGGGGGGGTGATGCAGATTCTTTTCTAGACTGTCATCTTCCCAGAAGCCTTTCACCTCAATAAGTCCTTGAAAATTATAACTGAATAGGTCAAAGCCCAAGTTCCTAAAATACATAGTGTAGAGTGTGGGTTAGTCACATCCAGGACAGGCTCTGCTTTGCAAACTATGGCATTGCAGAGTGGCTTGACCTCCAGAGGATCACAGGAGTCTACCTTTAGAACTCTGGAGGATGCTGTTTTTCACAGTTATGCCTGCCAAGGACCAAGCCGGCAGCATTCCCTCAACTCTCATCCCTCTGTCCCGGCGGTCTTGATGGTATTAATTTCTATTTTCCTCTCTCAAACTGGAATTGGCCGGACATGATTTTCCTCAACTTCTATACTGAGTAAGGTTTTAATTGAATATGAGCCTTACTCTCCATTAAGGGAGTGAGAGCAAGTGGGGTGTTGGCAGGAAGGCATGATGGAAGATGGCTTCTTCTGTTTATTTCCACACAACTCTCTTTCTCTCCTGTGTGTGTGGTAGAAGACAAAGAATAAAGAGTGAACATTGATTCTGGATGGAAACAATTTGAATTGCAATTTTATTTTTTATGTTTTCTTAACATATGTTAATTTTGCATAATAATGAGTTTCATGTGGCATTTATATAACATATTTTGGTCATATTCATTCCCCATTGCCATCTCTTGTCCCCCTCTGCTCCTACTGATTTTCTTCTTCTTCCTATGGATTTTGGTTTGGTTTGGCCTTTGTTTGCTTCTGTGATCCAGTCAGTGTCATTAGGGCTTTTTACAGGAACATAGGCACCTTATCAGTGGTGACACCACTGAAGAAAATGTCTCTCCCTCCCCAACAACCATCAACTACCTATGAGTCCTTTGGGATAGATGGAGCCTTGCAAACCCCTCCCTAGTCAGGGACAAATGGTACACGGGCTCAGTCTTGTACAGGTCTTGTGCAGTGCTGACAACTACTGTGAGTTCATGCCTTGCTGAAGACAGTGTTCCACAAACCACAATGCTCCTCTGGTTCACACGTTCTTTCTGCCCTCACTTCCATGGTGGTGTTCTTTATACCTTGGAGCAGTGGCCTTTCATCGTGCCTGTTTACAAGACTCAACCACAGGTATGTTTGTGGTCAGTACCAGGAGAAGCAGATTCTAGGAGGATTATCTCCCAGTGACCTCAATGGTTGTCCATTCCATGAGATGTCAGGAGATTGAGATTCCCTTCTTAATTCTCACTGCAGATAGATCCTACACAGTACAGTCAGCTAGGCTGGAAAAGCAAAACTCTGGACGTAGATATCGCCAGCCATCCTTTCTCTTGCCTTTCTCTGCTACATCAGGAGACCTGAAGCAAAGAGATGCCAACTTTTCTTTTCCTTGAATGTCAAAGATGTTCTGTGGCTGTGGTTACAGGTATCCTGGACACCAATTCATGCTCAAAACAAAAAAAAAATGTCCCATCATAAATCCCATCATACACCCTAAATATATGTACAGTAAATGTTTCCTTCTTCACTCTTTCCCCCAGTTACAAGGATCCCAAAAAGCCAAGCATGGAGAAACACATTTGGTACCACCGAAAGGCAAAGTAATGAAATTAAGGCATTCACATGTATTCCCGGGTATTTTCTAGTTTGCAGGTAGTATTTTCTTCCTGGATGCCTCTCACCCAGCTGTGACCCATTTAGTATCCAGGGATTGAAATCTATCAACAGCCGAGTTTAGGAACTAGATTAGCTGCCAAGGCAGGAAAGAAGACATTTTCCAGAAGTGCATTTTCGTAAGAATTCTGACCTACCAAGGAGTTGTTGTCTTNTGTGCATCTATCAGGCACAACGTGTGCAGTTCATACGTGGTGGAGACTAAGTTGGATGTGGTCCTGGTAATTCAGGATTTTGTTTATTCCTTTCTGTACCTATGACTTTGTCAAAAATTTGCATCATGTCTACTATCCTACTATTTATCATGCTTTTTTAAATTATAGACTACTTCAAAATATTTACAGGTAGACTACTATAGGGCCTACAGGATGACATTAGAAAAGTAGATAAGCTCTATCCTTAGTTTATATTATAATGAAAGCAGACAGAATTGTGAGATGGTTGGGAAAAAAAGATGTCATGCATATAATTAAAAGAGTGACATCTTAGAGTGGCAGTGTGATTACTTTGATGCTCAGGGAGATTGAGTTCTGGATAACACAAAAGAGGCAGCTGTGTAATGGTAAATAAAGAAAAGCTTCACGCCCAGATGACAACCTCTTGAACCAGGGAAGAGGTAATACATGTAAATGCTGTGAAACATGGAAAAGTTCACTATGTGGTGGGGACATTGCAGGCTCTGACCGACCCAGGAGGCCCTCTAACGATTTGTCTAAGATGTAAAGGTAGCCTTCACATATAAATATGCACTAGCAGCAGCTTCGTTCATCATGTCCACCAAGTGGTGCAAAGATAAAGGGATTGCGGAGCTCCCATAGCAGGGAGCAGTACTCCTCCTTAGAGATAAAAGCAACAAGATCATAATGACGTGGATGGAGCTCAGAAACACAAACTAGAGAATGAACATTCTGCTCAAGAGACTACCCACCACACACTCTTAATTACATGAAGTTCTAGAAAAAACAAAAAACAAAAACAAAAGATTTCCACACTAGAAAAATATCACAGTGCCAACTGCAATACTGAACTCTGATTTGGTGCTAAGGTAATGAGGGGGAATATACAATGTCTGCAGTTTACTTCAGAATGCATCAGATACAAAATGGCTTAATACAGAAGAGGGTGGACAAGTGGAGAGATCTGAGATAAAGCAATTAAATTAAAATTGTAATGCTAGAGCCTAATTGGTAAGGCCATGGGATTTAACCACAAAATCCTTTAGACTGTTCTGATATTTAAAGTTTTCTCTTTTTTTACTCTAAAATTCTGGGCAAGAAAGGAAGGCCAGAGCAATTTGAGCACCATAGTGTGATGGAGAGAGGCACAGCTCAAAGGATTTTCACAAGTAAATACACTTCACTCATGTGGGCATTGGTTCTAGACAGTATTTCCTTTCCTCCCCTCAACTGGCCCCAGGGTCTCTGGTTAGTAAGTGATAAACCTGGAAGTCACACAGCACATCCTCAGTGCAAACTGAGGCAGGTCCAGCAGTCACTGCACTCAGAGCAGCAAGCAGAAGAAAATAGAATGAGCTGTTCATTCCTGCTAACAAGAAGCTTACAAATAATAGTTGGGAAGATGGGATTTATTCATGTGAGATCATCAGAAAGCAAGATCGGAGAGCAGGAGGGAGACTGCTATCATAAAATGGGATTTAAAGATGGAAGAAGGAACTACCCATGGGGAATTTCAGAGTCAAGGCAGAAAGTGTTTATCTGCTCAATTCAGCTATGGAGCTTGAGTAATAAACGGAGAGAAGGCAATGCGAGATTACCCAGGACGGGCTGATGCTTATTAGATGCTAAGACGCACTACGCATAGTACATTAATCGAACAAATATTTATTGTATCCCCAGGCATTAGGAATAAAAACAAGGCACACAATTTCCTGACTTTATGACTTTCTAGAGGGGAAACATCAGCCAATAAGGAAGAGACCCCCAGTTTATGAGATGATGATAAGTAAATAATGGACCAGGAAGGAAAGGCAGAATGTTAATGGAGGTGGTAGAGTTTTTAAAAGTCAAATCTCCATTGAGTTGGAAATTCTTGAGTAAAATCTTAAAGGGATGGGAGAGCAGGCAATTTGGGAGTCGTGGAAAAGCACTTCGGGCAGACAGAAGAAAAGTGTACAGAAGTCCAAAGCAGTAGCCTCTTGGATACACAAAGAAAACATAAACCATGAATAAAGCATCCCCACCTCCCTTGTTACACCTTGCAAGCCTCCAAGCTGAGGAGGCAGCTTGTAATGCCTCCTCAAAATGTAAGCACCATATTTTTCAGGCAGGGAAATCTAAAGCATAGGCATGTGGAGACCCTTGCCCAACTCNACCCAGGACAGACCCGCTGTATGGCCACTCCAAAGTAAAGTGGTTTTAGCCTGCAAGTCTAGCTTCTCTTCTCTTTACAGACAGATGTGTTAGGGCGAAGATAGAGCTGGGGGTGGAGGGCAGTCTTCACAGTATGACCTGAACACACAAGCAAAGCAGATTCTGTTGGATTCTGACCNCCAAGTGATTTTATCTGCTGGCTAGGGGACAAGAAGGTCGAACAGGGCCACCCCAGGATTTGAAGGTGGAAACAGATGAGCAGCATGATTAATCCTGATTCAGAATGGCAGAAATAAAACACTTTCACAGAGGGGGCAGAGGGGAAGTCTGACCCAGCTATGATGAATGCATAATGTCAGCACTGCGGTTACTTTAATCAATAGACCACAGACAAAATGATAAAGGCAATCTGGCTACAAACAGAAACCACAAAAGCATCACAAACATGAACAGAAACTGTTTCCTGTTTCCTGTTTATTTTCCTGTTTATTTTCCCCCCAGCAAAATAAAATAAAATAAAATAAAAGCCTGAGAATGAGGGGGTGGCTCACTTGGTCAGGTATTTGCCATACAAGCATAAGGACCTGAGTTCAAGTCTATAGAATGGCTGTTTACAATGTGCCTGTAACTTCAGTGCTGGGGGTGGGGCAGACCTAGGAGGATCACTGGGGCTTGCTGTCTGCCAGACTAAGCCCAGGTTCAGTGAGAGTGCCTCAAGGAAATAAGGTGGAGTGTGGTAGAGCAGGACAGGTGACATCTTTCTCTAGCTTCTACATATGTGCAGGGTCCCAAGCGTCTGCACAGAGGGGCATACACAGCCCATATACATGATACCCACACAGAAATAAATAAAATGAAATTCTTGAAGCACACAAACAAACAAGGTATATGGGTCCCTCCTGAGGAATAATACCCACTCCTGTGATGAATGACAGCAAGGTCTCTTCATGCCTGTGCACACATATGCACACATGCATCCCCATGCACACATTAAGATGTGCATGTACACACAAAAGCAAAACAAAACAACAACAAATCACCCTAAACTGGCCTGAACTTTAGGAAATGAGTATAATAATTTCCAGCATTAAAAAAAAAAAGAGGCAGGTCTGAGCTGTAATCCCATCTACTCAAGAGACTGAGACAGAGAGGTCACAAGTTCAAAGCTGGCCTTGGCTTCATACAGGGTGCAGCCTAAGTAATTTAGTAAGATACTTTCTCAAATTTAAAACAAACATACCAGGAAAAAAGAGGGCTAGGATACACTCAGTGGTAGACCATTTGCCCAGAATGTGTTGGCCCTATATTCAATACCCAGTATTATAAAAACTAACCCAAAGAAAAACAGTGGGCCAGCAGGATAGTTCAGTGGGTAAAAGCTTGTGGGTATCAGGTGTTCAAAGCAAGCCTAAGAACCCGAGTTCAGTCCTCAGAACCTGCATGGTGAAGAATGAACCTGCCCCTGCAAGTTGTCACTGACCTCCAATATGCCCATGTTGTATACATGCCCACAAACATACACAGATATTAGATAGATAGATGATAGATAGATAGATAGATAGATAGATAGATAGATAGATAGATAGAGACAGACAGACAGACAGACAGACAGACAGACAAATAGACGATAGATAGATAGATAGATAGATAGATAGATAGATAGATAGATAGATAGATAGATAGACAGACAGACAGACAGGTAGGTAGATAGGTAGATAGACAGACAGACAGACAGACAGAAAGACAGACAAATAGACAGACATCAGACAGATAGACAGATAGACTAGACAGACAGATAGACAGACAGACAGACAGACAGACAGACAGACATAGACAGACAGATGATAGCTAGATAGATAGATGATAGATAGATAGATAGATAGATGATGGATAGATAGATAGATAGATAGATAGATAGATAGATAGATAGATAGATGATAGATATAGATACACAGACAGACAGACAGATAGGTAGATAGATAGGTAGACAGACAGACAGACAGACAGACAGACAGACAGACAGACAGATAATAAAACAAAACAAAGATTTTCATCCATACTGAGTATAAGATTCCAAGCACTGAGTCTTGAAAAAGTCTATGTAAAATAGGTGGGTGGTGGGCCTTATGCCTTTGTCCTCCCATCCACCCCAGAAATGAGGAGACTCCTGCAAGATTCAAAGGCTGAATCCAAACAAATGCTATCCGTGTGGCTGTAAAGGCTATCTAGGGTGCTCCCAAGTGATTACTGCAATCATTCCACTTGAACTCTGGTAGCCCAAATCCAATTGCACTTACATTTCTAATTTCCCAAGGTCACCCATTGCTGAAGAAGAGAATCACTATCTCCCTATAGGCTTTTCCAAGTGCTTCAGTTCTCCTTACCCAGGCTGTGCCCTTCCCAGTGAGTTCCTTTACCAAAGACGAGATTATCACAACACAGACTCAATAGCAAATTATTTGCCTGCCCCATGCCCTTCATCAACTGCTTCTGGGTACCAGTACTTCTGCTGCCCCACAGCATCCCACTATGGATGACAAGATGGTGGTGACCAGACCCCCAACAGGTGCATCATCCATCCCTCCATTGGCAAGCCATCCTAAGGCCATTTCTTTAGTATATTTTCTAAGTGGCAAGATTAAATTAAAATTCAACTGATATCTTTCTCTTCCATCCATTGTTACCTGAGAAAGGTGAAAGTTGCTTGATGGAAGGGANCAACACAGGTCCTGATTAAACAGGGGCAACTGTTGACAGCTGGGGTTGTGGAAGCTGAGATGCTAAAACATGCCAGCCCCACATTTTAATTGCAAGACAGCAATCATCAGAAGATGCCTGGAACTACCTAATCTGGACAAGCACAAGAGGAGATGGATGAGAGGCTGGCTGACCCTGATTAAATTGGATCTTGTGATATAAATGATGGTCCCCTCACCTCTGAATGGCACCTCTCTCCCTTCCTGCTTTGTATGCCTTTCCTTAAGGAATTTCTACAGGTTCTGAGTGATTTTAAAAAAGAAACAAGGCAAACAGATAATATGTATGTGTAAAATGTATATTTTTATTATAGCATATTTAAGCAACACAGGTGGTGTTTTCCATATAAATTTTTTTAAAAAATTTAGAAAAATTACAGAAAAGAAAAAAAAATT
Source organism: Neotoma lepida (assembly GCA_001675575.1). Taxonomy (NCBI): domain Eukaryota; kingdom Metazoa; phylum Chordata; class Mammalia; order Rodentia; family Cricetidae; genus Neotoma; species Neotoma lepida. Next base: position 162,637 of record LZPO01027532.1, on the reverse strand, counting down.
AAGCTCATGAATACTGGTGGTCAATATTTTGATGGTGTGTGTGTATGTGTGTGTGTGTGTGTG
>LZPO01027532.1:137705-152888 GCA_001675575.1 Neotoma lepida | reverse complement strand
TGGGGGGGGGCAGCTCAGGAGTAGAGAACTTTCCCAGAACCCTCAAAGCTCCAAGTTTGATCCCCAGAACCAAAAAAAACCTGAGCAAGAGCTATGACTGTGTTCATGACTGCCTTTCCTGTCTTTTTTATTCTCTTAAACTATTTGATCTGTTGTTGTTTTTTAACACTGGCCTGGGAAGTAGAAAACCTAATTTAATTATAATTTTGATTGTATTCCATATGACTTTTAATGTATTATGTTCTCGGTTTCTGTCATTCACAAAATAGCCGTTTGACAGTTTTTGATTAGCTGGCCAGGCTTGGCTTTCTTACTATTACCTCTGAAAGTGTTGCATGAGGTTATAATATAATGTGAAATAAGTCTGACAATTATTTAACCAGGAATATTTTTAAATTGATTGCATATATATTTTATTAAATTTTTGGTATTCTTTTAAAAAAATCCCATAGTGTAAAGATTTTCTTGAAATTTCTGTTAAATTACTGCTAATCAAATTGGGAACAAAAGTCAATTTATTCTGCTGACCAAATATTTAATTTATTTATCATTTCATTCTCTGTCTAATATATCTTCACAATTGAGAACAAATGTTTGATTTATTTATTTCAGGATGCCAAAGAGTCACATGCTTGGATTCTGGTTTAATTTTTGTTATTGTTATTGTTTGTTTTTTGTGAGACTGGATCTCCATCTATAGCCCAGGCTGGCCTTGAACTCATCAACTCAACTTATCTTTACCCTGGCACATTACTTTAATCCAAATTCCCCTTCATGGAGCTTCTGTTTCCCTTGTTTATAACGTAGGGAGGAGCATGGTCTTCAAATTGCCATTTAATGACCCCCCCATCCTAACACATGATGGTTACATTTATCACTCAAGACCTCATTCCCCCTTCCTTCCTCTACAAAGCCATCCTTTCAACCAGGTCTTACTTGAGAAAGCAAAGCCTAGACAGACTCTAGGAATCACACACTGTTCTTATACTGACAGGTATCCTTTCTAACCTAGCAGACACACATGCCCACAGCTGGCACACACACATCATAGGTGGTGTGATGTTGTGAACTTTTCAATAATCAATGAAAACACAGCCATGAGAACATTTATATTCTAAGCAGCCAGCAAATATTTGATAAAGGGATTATTTCCTTTGCTTCAGGGCAAAAATCCAAAGGTCATGAGCAGAAGAGACCTCAACTAGCCTCCATCTCCCACGCAACGCTAATGGAAAGGCTTAGCCATCTAAGCATACATAGTAAAATCACAGGGAAATGCCAGCCTCAGAGGGAGTAAACTTAGAATTATCAGCTTCCATAGTGAGGCTGATAACACAATGTCTCTGCTAGATTCCATATAACCACTTCCAGGGAAAGAGACGCAGTTACAGTGTCGGGACCAGGGCTCATCAGCACAGGGTGCTGCCTAGGGCGCATACTTTTGTTGTCTACTTATTTAATGTTTTGTCTTTACTATAACAGGAGATTTGCACTTCGGTGCCCTCTGTTCACATTATATACCCATCTCATCCTAGGCAAAAATGTATTTGACAATTATATCTGGAGGTATCAATTTGACTTTCCCACTGCATTTCCTCATTCTTGGGCATGTGACAACAACATGCTGATGACCCAGATACATATACAATACGGCATACTGTCTCATCTTCAGGCTTGCTCTTACTGTACAGCTGTTACAGTGGTGGTAAGATAGCCTTTTATGGGTTAGCGATGTTGAAAAGACATAATTTGAATTGGTTTCAGTTATACCTCCAACTAGGAAAACCACAAATGCAGATTAAATGTACATGTCAGCAAACAAGTAAAACCGGAGACTTTTTCTGACCTACAGAATTAGGCAATGCAAGAGACAAGGCAAGCTAAGCTTTTCNGTTCCAAAGTGCTGCAATAAAGGAGAAACAAGAAGTATAGTGTATAGCTCAGTGATCCTGCACTCATCTAACATGCAAGAGGTACTGGGTTCAAGTCCTAACACTGGCAAAAAAAAATCCAATGCCGTGCCAGGCATACTAGCCAAATTAGTAGTTCAGACCCAAATCTTGCCTTCCAGCCTCCCTAGGTGTCTAATTGCTCAGATTTCAGATTTGAGAGTTTTGGCTACCTGAAGATAGGACAGAAATTATGGGCTGGAATTTCTACCCCTAAGCCAGGGACTCTGTTTTAATGCTTTCCCTTACAAGTGGATTTTCCAATCACAATNTAAGTGGACTAATCCACTGAGCAGTTAGAGTCTGGGGTGGGCTGTCTAGTCCCCTGAGCCTCTCATCAGCTGAAGAGGAACGGCATTTGGGGAGAACTGCAGTCATGCTCAGGAGTGCAGGAAGTTAGCCAGCCGCAGGAACCCTGAGGAAGGACAATATGTGTCCATGGAAAGTGGGGTGACAAAAGTAAACATCAATAATGAGTTCTTTTGTCTACATCCATTCCCTTCCAGGACTGGGGTTTTGTCTCTTCTCTGAATATTAATAATATATAAAAATCAAATTTACATTCATTGTCTAAAAGGCTTTGTTAAATTCACACAACCCATGAGAAACTCATCTAAGAAGGTTGCTCAAAGCATCTTGAATCCTTGGCTATGGTTTTGCAAGGTTATATAACCATAGTGATTATTTAGTTCTGCACATATCTCTACCCATGTTTCTGAATCGAATCTTAACATTCTGGAGAGTCCATCACCATTTCAGCTTTCTTTTCTGAGCTAACAGTACATAGTAGACGATCAATATATGCTAGCTGGCTGTGTGGTTAAGGAAGGCAAGTCAGGGAAAGGGGTTGGAGGTTAACACGGGTCAAAAAGGCCCCTCGGAAACAAAAAAGGCAGAGCTATAGTGGTATGAATTGAAGGAAAGAGGTATGAGTGGATGGTAGGAAAGAGAGAGAAGATTAAAATGATGACTAGGAAGAAGACAAGAAAGAGAAGAAAAGAAAACGGAGGTAAAGACAGGAAAGGGAGTGGAAGGAAACAGCGCAGGACAGGGGATGAGAAAATGTGAAAAGCATGCAGAAAGGACTTACCCCTGTGCTTCCGGGTCTTCCATTTTTATTCTCGTTCTTTCTCTAGTTCCCAAACAGTTCTTGGTGCCTTACAGGGTACACAGCACCTAGTCCCAGGATTGCTGGTGCACCTACAGTAGGTTGCGTGAATCACCTCTAGTACTAGATTGGTGCTTCACTGGTTCACACCTATCTCCTATAGTATGGATCTGTCAAAGATCTTCAGGAGGGAGTCAGCCCTAGGAAGCTGTGTTTTATGACCCAGGGTATAGAGCACTGAGGGACGTGTAGGCAAAAGCCAGGGCACTACTGGCCCTCCGCCAGGAGCTGTGCTGGGAGGTCCTCTCCTCTTATTAGCCCCAAGGAGTCACATGACATTCTCAGTCCACTGGCATCCTGCACAGCCCATCAGGGAATCCAGGCTCAGAGGCTCCACAGGGCAGGCAAGGGTAAGGGCCTTTGAGGATACTCATTGGCATCAATCCATGGCTCCCTCCCTGCCAAGTTCCCTAGACTCTGGCATCCCTCCTCTAGCTACCTATGAGGACACAGTGACTAGAAACAAGAATGCCCAAGACAATAAAGACAGGTAGATACCCCAAACTTACAAAGGTACACCTCTTCGTAATGACTTAAAAGCAAAACGGCCCAGGCTCTGCAGTGTCCTCCACTCTGCTGTCCCCCTTCCCTCTCTAACAAGTGCCACAACATAAGGAATGCTGGCACATTTTTTTTAAAGATGAGAAAGGGGCTCTCGGGGTCTACTTTAGGGAGGTCTGTGTACCCCTGAAACTGGATGTAGACTTGGGAGTGCAAATACACNTGTGTCTGGTGCTGAGCACCTTTTTCAAGGTGCTTCTGACCCAAACAAGATTTGAAAGTCCCCACTCTGTGCCCTCTATGGGAGTAAAATAAGTTATCAGAGGCTTCTCAATCAAGCCCAGAAAACAGTTCATGGTGACTTGGCCAAATACAACAGTTTTGTTTTTATTATTTTTTTAAAAAAGGATTTTCTAGGATTAAACTGTTTTTGCTAAAATAACAACTCGATTTTAAAACCTACCCTCTTCATCTCAGAAATAAGTCTGTCTGTCTGTCTGTCTGTCTGTACTCAGCAGCCCTACAGCCACAGCTATCGTCTGCTAGGGAAAGCCGTTTAAACTTGTGAGTCTTCATTAAGGTGGTTCCCACACCTTTACGGCTCTCTGAATTAAGTGAACTCGTTCCCAGGTGGACCAGCCCTGCAAACATTCCCATTAATAAACACCCCAACTGATGTAAAAGAAATCGTGGTCTTCATGTACCACCTCATTGCCCTGGTTCCTAAAATTGAAGAATAACCAGGAGTCTGTGAAACATTTAAGCCCCAGTAGCACCACTGGGCACATGAAGACTGATTCAATTGTTANAGAATAAAATGAAGCTTAGAAAAATCGGGACGATGCACTTGAGCAGGCACCGACACCCAAAATAATGGGAAAAATCTGCCTTATCGCTTTATTTTTAAAAANTAGTTTGCAGACTCTGTTAATCACTGTTCACATATGGCATGGCTGTCGCTTTTATGAATCGTGTCTTATCTTGAAGAGATTTTCCTCTATTATCTTTCCTTTTGTACACTGCACTGTGAAACAAGCAATGAGGGAGGGCTCTGAGGTTCGNGATGCTAGGATCAGCACTGACNAACAAGGTCAGCCGCATGAGCTCAGACATGAGCATCTTCATTGCCAAGCTACAAAAATGATCCTGGCTCTTACAAGATAGCAGCAACCTTTTCCTACTACGGCTCTACCTTGATCACAAGTGAAAACTTTACAGCCCTTCATGATGAGTAACAGATATATTCACAGAGCTGTGTGAGGGCAGAAATTTAAACAAATCTGACTGGGAATAAGATCTTGTTTAGGTTATAAATCCCTTGGAGAAGCTACCCAGATTGTGATNCAAAGTAATAATCATACCTGCCTGTGATATAACCCATCTGAAAAATAAATTAGATGAAGTGTCCATTATTAGGGCATGTATATATGAACATAAGACAAGGTTTAAAATCAGATACTTTGGATTTTCTTCATATCGTAGAAAATGGAATGATACAAGCAACAGCAGGAAACTCAGGCTTTAGAAAAATTTGCCATCATGATCTTCCTTGACACAATGAAATCATGTACTGAGCTATCTATCACACAAATATACCTTCTGCTTTCCATCCGGGACCAAAAAGTCACCTCTCTGCCTCTAGCTCCATCACTGATAGTGTTTAGAAGTTCTAAGAAGATCAAGAATTCTCAGACACAAAAAGCCTAAACAAAAGCTGTCTATTCAAGCGGCACGCCTTGTTTCTGTCTGTCCATCTGCCTGTATGTCTGTCTGTACCTGCCAGTTTCTAGCATACGTGGGAAAGGCCATTCGAACTTGAGACCATTAAGCACACCCCCACCACCACCATGGCTCTCTAAAGTAAGATAATTGCAAATTGGAGCTTAAGAAGAATCAAAGAGTCAGAATTCCACCCCTTTATATTTCTTTTTCCCAAATTGGAAAAAGTGGCCAGGGTCCTACNTAAGCCAAGATCCTAGGAGCAGGCTCTCCTGCCTCAGCCCAGGGCTCCTTGCAGTCTGCCTGTTCTCAGCCATCCATCCCACACAGGGAGTGAGTCACTTACCACAGGAGGCAGGCTGAGTTGCTCTGTCTGCACCCAGTGCTCCGGAGGTTGGAGTGCCTATGAGGAAAACCCTGCAGCCCTGTAGTGTAATGCAGTGGCTGAGGCCAGAGCTCTGCTCCCCTCTCAGCTGAGCCAATGTGTCTGCCTCCCAAATGTCTGAATTAATAAATAACTCCATGGTCAAATCTGCNGAGCTGAGCAGATGGAAGCCCNGGCTGTCTCCTCAGGAGAGAGGGCAGTGGGAACCCTAGTTACTGAAGGGGGCACAGCATACTCTTTGACTTAGGAGTCAGCCNCCCTGAGTTCACTGTGGAACACCAGCCTGTCTCCCAGGATGACAAGTCTCATCTTCTTCTGGAGGGCAGAGCACATTACAGGCTACCCTCACTGTCACATCTGTTCCACTCCCCTCTTAACAAGGAATGAATTTGTAATAGTCATCCTCCCTGGAATTTTTGGAAACTATGGGGAATGTTATTTCCACCTGTGATTTTAACACACGAGTGAAGGGACCTTAGGCACTCCGAGTATGTGATTACAGAAGACGGCTGAATACACGCACGCAGTAAGTGTGTTCTCCAACCCCATCCCTATAGATAAGCTCAGAACAAACGTCAGGCAGGATTGTGATGATTCCCAAATTCCCTTGTTTCTCTCCAGGTGGGACACTGTGAGAGCAGATGCTCCTGGTTTTTGTGTCCATCTAATAATTCAAACTGATGCAGAGTGAATCTGACTGATGNTGACTCAAGAGACTGTAGCTGTTGCTTGGGCACACTAGGGCTCAGTGGTACCAAGATGTTCCTGTTTATTTATCTCTTCTNTCACTATTTTATAGAGTAGCCATGCACAAAAGCCCAGTAGAGAGCAAATAAGATATTTTGATTTTATAAATAGGATGATAAATCATGCACCACAAATCATTAATTCTCGACCCAGATAGTCACCCAAATCACAAGCACCTACTGTGTACAAGCATCACAACCNAGTTCAGGTACTTAGCTATTTGGCCCATCATCTATATATTTCAGGATGATACTCCCTTGGACATTTTGAAGAATGTGTACATTTCCTATCTGGAGANGGCCAAATTGAGATATCCCAATACAGAATTCTAGAGTGCAGGCAGCTCAGTCTGTATCACAGCTTTTCAGCTCTGCCACTGTCATGTAAAAAGAGTTAATGCAGGAATGGATATAAGTATGTTCTTATGAAACTTAATTTGCAAAATAAATAAAATCTTTACCAAAAAACTATTTAATCACAAGCTATAGTTTGCTGGCCCATGTTTTAATACATTACATTTGACAATGACTTGGNGGACAGCAAATTCCCCGTTGCCTGAACCAAGTCTTATTTCAACTCAAATTTCTCTTAGATACAGAATACAACATTTANAGAGTTTATATCATAGCCAGAAATTGGGNTTCATTTAAAACATGGGAAAGAGTGGGAACCCTAAAGGGATTGTCATTTGGCCATCTAGGCCTAGAGGTAAAAATGGTTCCTTCTGAGTGACTAAGCATTGAGCTTCCCTGGGCATTCTATNNCNCNNNGCTTAGGGACAACAATGTTCTCATGTTATTACACAGTACCACGCAAGTTCTCTCTCACTGCCCCATCTCCATGAGGAATGACTCTCATTCATTCCTGCTGAAGGCTNCAAATTCATTTCTGGGCTTCCCTAAACAGACGAGGTATGTGGAGGCAGGAAGCACATCTACTCTGACAGGGGTGGGCAGAAGAGGNGAAGGACTCAATTGTCTCCCCTGCTTGTGCCTGCAGGAGAAAAGGGGCTCTCACAGGCAATCTAGCTGCAAACCTAAGAGGGTTCGTTATTTTGAGCGAGGGTGTATATTGTTCACCTGAGCCTATTGATTCCAGAGTTTTAGAATTCTGAGCAAGTAGCTCACATCCTAAAAACATCATGAGAAACTCAGCTAAAAGAGTTCTAAGGAGACGGTCCTCATGGGACAATCACAGACTCCTGCTTGAAGTGACATGACAAGGAGGTGTGACTCGCCAGCATGATCACTCGTGCTTGGGTATTCCTGCAAGCAGTCCTCTCTAGAAATGCATTTTCTGTACACACAGGTGCTACGCCAAGGACCCAAACAGCCTGAGGTCAACGCGTGCGTTTCAGCTTCTACTAACAATGACAAAGAGCCACACAGCATCACCCTTCACGGGTTTGTTTATTTGTGTGACGGATGGTACCTGTGACATAAAACATCTGGATAGACATTTTAAAAGCTGCCCCAGGAGCCAGCAATCCAGATGTTTGGTGTCAAAAAGATCACAGTCAGATGGCTGCCAGCTTCCCTTTTCCCTAACTTCCCATCCAAGGAGCTGTTACAGCTGAAGAATCACACAACCCTGAGATGGGAACCCCTTCCATTCATTTGTCTCTGTGAAGACAGAAGGAGATTTGAATTCATCGATCACCAATTGAGAATCACATTGAATTATGTCAGCTCCAATTGGGTTGGTTTTACTCACTAGCACTTAACGACACCATAAAGCATTCAGAGTCACCCAGAACTGATGCTCAACACAACAACCACGGACCATGGCACGTCAAAGGAAAATATCTACTAGAATCCCTCACTGCCATCAGATAAGGAATTAAAATAATAGGGATATGCAATGTTTCGTTAACCCACGATTAAACACAAATCAGTGGGCAGCAATGCAGAAAAGCCTCCAGCCCTCTTAAGCCCACTCAGTCATCTGTTTCTCTCAATGTACTGAAGTAGCAGAAATATCCCTCAGACAGCTATCCTGGGCTTCCCTTTCAGTGCATTGTACCCTGGGGACACGAATGCAGCACATGTCACAAACTTGTATGGGTTGTCACCTTTCTGAGTGCCTTCAGCTAGGACTGAACTCCCTCAACAGATGACAAAATCGCATCTTAGTTTGGCCTGTGATTGACACTTTAACTCTTTCTTCCCCTTTATACAAATACTTCAATGATTTAAAGCCCGGCTCCAAAGCACGCCAGCCTTCTGCTTAGGAAATCATCATCGTGAGAGAATGCAGGTAAGCAAGGCTTTCAAACTGTGCCTGTGCTTAGAAAAAAATGTTTTGGGGGAAACGAGACATTTCCCATTTTTGATGGTTCNAAAAGTCATTTAAAAAACAGAACTCAGTCTGGGAAATGNGTTATGATTTGAAACAGGCTTTAATACACAATCCTCAAAGGACAAGTGCATTTAATTATAATATAGTAAATATTAATACAGCAACACACATAGACAAAGCCTCATCGAGGTCTTTGCTAATTTCAAGAGTGGGAAGGAGGCCTGAAATGGAAAAGTTTGAGTAGTCTTGTTTTAAACGGGAGGACTGTACATTTTGGAGTAAAATGGTGCTTGCCTTTGTCTCGNGCACCAACTGCTCAGTATATAATCACAGCCAAGTTAGCTGACATCTCTGGTCATCTATTTTGTGTAGATCAAACCCATTGCCTCCATGATTATTTGTCTCTGAGCGTCTTCCCTGCTGAAATAAANCAGCCATAAGGGCAGGGCTATGTCCCTCTTGTCCACTCTATGTCCCNCAGAGCCTCACAAAGCACGTTTCATGATACTTGATAAATAATCCTGGACCGCTGAGCAGTGTGGCTCTGAGAACAAATAGGATAATGTGTGCACAGTACCCTGGAAGGTACCTGGCACACAGTAAATGCCATAGGTGCTCAGCAAATGCCAGATCCCTTTTGGTTGTTTTTTTTTTTTTTAAACCACTAATGTTCTTCCCAGTTGAAGCACAGGAGAGAAAACATATAACCGGCCTGTATTAAGTAAATACTTAAAGTGCCAGATCNCAAAGTGTGGTCTCTAAACCAGAAGCTCAGCATCACCTGGGAAACAGCTAGAAACAGTGTTTTATTCCCGCCCTGAGCGTACTAAGTCAGAAACCTAGGGCGGAGGGCCAGTCACAGCATTTCAGGAATGCCTCTAAAAGACATTCATGCTGAAGTGTGAGATCCACAGCTTGAAAATAGTATTTTATGCTAGTAACATTTTATACTTTCTTTTTAAAAGATTTATGTTTAAGAGGGTGTGTGTGTGTGTGTGTGTGTACGTGTGTGTGTGTGTGTGAGTGAGTGTATTCCCCTGGAACTGGAGTTACAGGTAGTTGAGCTGTTCAATAAGGGTGCTTACTGAATTTAGGCCCTTTGAAAGAACAGTCCATGCTCTTAACTGCTAAACCATCTCTCCATTTTGGACTTTGATGGCAAGAGACTCCCCACCATGCTTACCATGGTGGCTGGCCTTAGATACTTTCTGGACACAAGTTAAGACATTTTTTAGTCTAATGCACTAACTGTTGCTGGCATTGAGGAGGGCAGGGGCTGATTCTGTGCTCAGCTGTGTTCCTGAAGCCAGTGGTAAGCATGTCCTTGCATCTGAAATAAAACTGGAACTAGCAGAAATAGGAAGCTTGAACTTAGAGAAGCCCAGCTTGGGTGTAGCATCATCTTTGTGCCTGGGAACATGAGGGAACGTGTTGGGAACAGCGGAAAGGGAGAAGTACAGGAGAGGAGGGTAATTGGCTGGCAAGAAGCTGTGAAAAGTGTCCATTTTGTTGCTGATTTCAGTAGCTTTATAAACACACTCCCAACTTTTCCACCCCCCTGCAACACAGCAAAGCACTGCCACTAGGAAATCACTTCAGGCTACCTTTTGAGAGATGTCCACAGCCAAGAATAGTTACAGTCTGGATACTGCAAGCTTCACAGCTATCCTGGCATTGTCGTTAATTTCCTTTTACATCTGTGACACGTCAACAGGATAAGCAGAGCCAGGATTTTAAACCTAGGGACATTTGACTCAGAATTTATGTCCATCACCATCAGGCAATCCTGTCTGACTATCTGACTATACAGGAGCATTGCCCTGCAGTGTTTCACTGTGCTTTCTATTGCTATGATAAAGACCATGACCAAAAGCAATGTGGGCAGGAAAGGGTTTATTTGGCTTCCATGTCTAAATCATAGTCTACTGTTGAGAGGAAGCCAAGGCAGGAACTCAAGCAGATCAGGAACCTAGGGGCAAGAACCAAAGCAGAACCATGGACTCTGTTTACTGGCTTGCTCACCATGGTATGCTCAGTTTACTTTCTTATATAACCCAGAACACCTACTAGAGGTGACACACCACCCACGGTGGACTAGACCCTCCCTCATGAGAGTCCACAGACTTGCCAATCTGATGGAGGCATTTTCTCAACTAAGGTTCCCTCTTCCCAGGTGACCTTGCCTTNTGTCAGATTGACAAAAACCTAACCAGTACAGAGATAGAGTAGGACATTTATGAGGATCAAAATCAGTCTTTTAAAAATCCTGTGATCCCCAAGCTTAATATCTAATGTATTTACAGACACAGCTACATATAGGACTTCACACATCTATTCATAGCATGTAATTTAGAGCAAACAATCAAGGTGTGGGGGCATTTTAAACAAATCTCAGTGGTGTAGAGTAGCTCTCAAGTGAGTACCTGCATGGCATGCACACAGTGCACTTGCTAAAGGAATGAGCATACACAGGATGATAGGTGGAGGATGGAGGCCTTCCCTCCACCTCTGTGAACTAAACTAATGATAGACTGACAGAAAACATTTCAAGAATGGAACAATATAAGTCAGTCTATCATCATTCCTTAAGCAGCAGAGACTATTTATGAAATATTTATATTTTAATAGGTATTGTAAGTAACTAGAGATAATTATACATAAGGATTGTGTGTGATACATGCAAATAATACATCACTATAAAAGGGAATGAGANTCCAAAGATGTTAGCATTCACAGATATCAGCATTCATGGCCCAAGGATACCAAGGAGTGGCTGTACTTTTGAGTCCAATGGCTTTAGGTCCTCTGAATTTATCTAAAAAAAAAAAAACCTTCAATATATAGTTACTACCTGTAAGAGCTTGTGATATGCCCTGGGAGTGGGTATGTCCATACATACCCACATTACAAAGCAATTATGCCATAAGTAAGAGAAAAGGAATAGGGAACTTGGGTGTAGCTCTGGTGGAGTGCTTTGACTAGAAGGTGCAAAGTCTTGGTTTAAATTCCCAGAACCATGGAATGAGGAAAGTTGGTCCTAGAACTGTGGAAAGAAGGAAAGAATAAAGGAACAAATAGAAGGAGGGTGAGAGAGGGCATCCCAAATTTGCTTTTTTTAAATTATGTTTATGTATGTGTGCATGCACCTGCATGAATTGATGTGCATCACATGCATTCAGCTGCACAAGGAGGCCAGAGGGCTGGCTCCTTGAGCTGGAATGACAGCAGGGTGTGAGCTACCTGATGTGCATGCTGGGAACTGAACCCAGGCCTTCTACAACAGCAGCAAGAACTCTCAAACACAGAGCCAACTCTCCAGCCCCCCAAATTTGGTTTCTTTTCCTCCCTGGTTATATTGAATATTGAAAAAAATCACTTGTAAAGCAAGACTAACCATAACTAATCCATACAACATTAATTTTACCAATTGCATATGTATTTATGTTTATATATTTGAATAATTTCATCTTTTANGCAAGATAAATATGAGTGACAGTGACAGTGAGTGCTTTTTTAAGAAAGTACTATTTTGGGACTGGAGACAGGCCTCAGTTGATAAAATGGCTNCCATGTAAGCATGAAGGGATGAGTTTAGATCCCTTGAATCCATATTTAAAATAAATAAACAAATAAACAGCCAAGCACAGTGGCAAGCATCTACAATCCCCTTACTGGAAAAGCAGATACAAGAGTATCCTTGCATCTTGCTGACCACCAGTCTAGCCAAATAAGTGAGTTCCAGTTTTGGTGAGAGGCTCTGTTGTGAAAAAATAGAAATAAAAAATTATTCCTGAGGAAGTCAGAGAAAACCAACTCTTAGCACATACTGAGGATGCGCCCACTTCTAGATTATCTTCAGTCTGTCCATTTTCTTACAAATAAGGAATAAAGCATAAGGAGGCTATGCAATTNAGCCAAATCCATACACCCTCAGAGTGATAGATCCAGGGTTGAAACCAAGCCTGTAGTGTCACAGCCTAAACCTTCATTATCCTAAAAGTTACTTACTTGTCCTTATCAAGTCACAGCACAACCCACTGATTTCTTGCCATGTATTCTAAATGAGACAAAGAACCTAGAGTGCTCTATCCACACACCTTTCCATTGTGTTTTTGAAGGAACTGCTAAATGGCTGACATTTGGAGTTCAGCTCTGAACTAGACAGAAGGGTCTGCCCTCATTCAGAGAGTACTACAGACAGAAGCATGAGCAGAAGGTAGGGGAGGAATGCAGGACCACAGTTGGGGAAGCCCCCTCTGTGTAACCTGGGCACCAACTGGTTCTTGTGTCTCTATACCTTGCTGAAGCTGTCTCCTCGTCTAGAAAAAGAGACAGGTGTGGTGGCTTGAATGACAGTGGCCCCCCTAAAGATCATGTATTTCAGTGCTTAGTCACCAGGGAATAGGACTCTTTCAAAGGATTAGAAGGATTAGGAGATGTAGTCTTGTTGGCAGAAGTGTATCATTGGGGGTGGGCTTGAGTTTTTAAAGGCCCACACCAGGCCCAGGAGTTCTCTCTGTCTCTACCTCTGTCTCTCTCTCTCTCTCTCTCTCTCTCTCTCTCTCTCTCTCTCTCTCTCTCTCTCTCTCTCTCTCTCTCTCTCTCTCTCTGCTTACAGATCAGAATTTAGCTCTCAACCATTTCTCCAGCACTATGCTTGCCTATGAGCTAAGCCATGCTCCAGGCCATGATCATAATGGACTAAGCAAGGCCCCAATTAAATGCTTTCTTTTATGAGTTGCCTCGGTCATAGTGTCTCTTCACAGCAATAGAACCATGACTAAGACAAAAGGCATTAATTTCATGGAGTTATCTGGGTCTCACGTTCCCAGAGTCCATAGAAAATATCTTTCTATCTCTTTAAAATTAAATCAGTCTAGGCCAGACCCAGCCTAGTTGTACATGCCTGAAATCCCAGTTATTTGGGAGGCTGAATCAGGAGGATCACAAGTTCAAGGCCAGATTANGGAATTTAGTGAGACGCTGTCTCAGAACAAAAAGAAACATAAGAAGGACTGGGCTTATATCTTGGTGGTAAGTGCTTGCCTAGTATGTATGAGGTCCTGGGTTCAATCCCCAGTATCATACAAAAAATTAGTTAGAAGTAATTAAATCAGGCCAGAAGCTATGGTCAATGTTAATAGCTGCCCCAAATCTACTGTTTCCAGATTTTCCTCTTATGATCCCTTTGCTCCAATATGACTCACAACCAATATAAGTCACAGAACTGAGGAGGCACCATGGAAAAGAAGTCTGGCCATGGTTTCGTTTTTGCTGAGTCTTTGTTTCCTCATCTAGAAAACCAGAAGGGTGTTCTCCAGAGTCCGACACTCTAGCTAGACAGTGCCAATCCATGAGTTCAGAGGTGCAGATACCTGGCTTTATAGTGACACAATGCCAGGTGCAAACCAGTGGGGTTCTTCCATTTTATCTCTAAACTTTTGTCTTTGAGTTTTCTGTTGAGTCAATNCAAAAGGAACCAAAGACATAAAAGGAGGCATCCTGTACCCTGGTGTTGGCCAACAAAGTCAAAGCTGGACTTGTCATTTTAATGACAATGATAAAATATTGTTTCTGCCTTCTACTGTTCTTATTTTATTTTAATAAATCTGCATTGACTATATATATATGCCTTTAAATATTGAAAAAGGTTTTTTAAAATTATTTNATGTTTATGGGTGTTATGCCTGCATGAATGTTTGTGAACTACATGCATACCTGGTACCTGCAGGTACTAAAATGAGACATGTGATCCCCTGGAACTGGAGTTACAGACCCTTGTGAGCAGCTGTGTGGGTGCTGGGAGTTGAACTCAGGTTCTCTGAAAGATCAGCCTGTACTCTTTACCACTGAGCCATCTCTTCTCCAGCCCTACTTTTAAATGTTTTAAAATAGAAATCATGTTTTGATTGATTAGTTCAGACATACCATTTAGTGATTGTTCAGATATACCATTTAGTGATTAAGATGCTTGCTACGTTTCTATTGAATTTCCTTCTAAATCATTTCCATATAAATGCATTAAGTCAATTACTTAAGTATTTATTTTATTATGGCATTGATAAAACTAGTATATACAAGGTAGTAGTACAACTTGATTTGATTTATAAATATTAACATATTCATAATACATTAAATATATTTGTTAAACATACAAATGGGTGCATGTGTATACATATGTACACACACATATTGGCACAGAAGGACAGCTGAAGATGGTAGAGTACACTTACAATCCTACCTCTTAGAAGATTGGGGTAGAAGGATGAAGAGTTGGAGGCAACCTGGGCTATACAGTGAAACACTGCCTCAAAAAAACACAGAGGATGGCTGGATGATAGATGGATAGATAGATTAGATAGATAGATAGATAGATAGATAGATAGATAGATAGATAGATAGATAGATAGATAGAT
>LZPO01027532.1:109265-133247 GCA_001675575.1 Neotoma lepida | reverse complement strand
TGCCCTTACATCATCTCTACAGCCCGCCTGCAAGCCCCCTCTCTCTCCTCCAATAGAATCTGGAAGGCAGAATGAGACTAGGAACCTCAAAGCCTCCTCACCCTAAGAGGAAGAGCAAGTGCATACCCTAAGAGGAAGAGCAAGTGCATATTCCTAAGAATATTCCTTGGGTTCTGCCTGCTCCCACCCGATGCTGTTCAACTCAATTCGGTGTAGACCACTTTCTAACTGACCCCCTGGGTCAGTTCTAGCAATTCTTGAGTGTCTGAAATACCACCAAGTACCACCATCTAGTCAGAACTGTTTTCCGGGCTCCTGGTTCCTCTTTACCACCTTGCTATTGTATTTAACAAAAAGGAAGAAAAAAAAAAATGCTGGATACTGAGCCAAATAAAGACACCTACCAGCAAGCCCATTGGTTAGTTGTAAGCCTGAGGGTCATAGACGCAGTTAACTATTATTAGGACCTCTTGGTAAAGAACATAGAGAAGCTGAATCCAAACAGCAGGAGGTCAAGCCATCGGCTAGCATTATGATGTCCCACACCTTTCTCCTTTTCTTTCTGTCAGATGGGAAGCAGCAACTTCAGCCTGGACTCTGGTCCCCTCCCCCTTCCCATTTCTAAAACAATAATAATCCTCCCCGCCAAGCCAGTAGGACTTCCCCAGCCGGACCTCACTGAGGTGCTGTGGTCCCGCCTGAGGCCTCCCTCCCCACTCCACCTGGGAGAGTAGAGTTATGTGAGAAAGCAGGTATATGGCTGAAAGTTTTTTTGCCTTTAAGAAGGACTGCTGTTCCTGCCGCTGTTCAGAACAACAGCAACGACAAACAAGCCAAGCTGGGCGAAAACCCAGTGCTTCTCAAAAGTTGGTTTGGCTACGCAGCAGCCCTGACGAGTTTGCAAGAACACGGGGCTCAGAGTTGGCATCTACTCACCTGGGTGTGCCAGCCTCGGAGACTAGAAAGAGAATTCGGCCCGGGACAGATNTGTCCCGCCCCCAGGATACAAAATCCGCCTTTGGAGTGGAGGTCCTGGGTGGTGTAGTTGCAAAGAGGTATTAGGAGGGTCGGGCTTCCCTCCTCCCTCTTTGGTCCTCTGGGGCCAGTTTAGCAACAGCCAAGGAAGATAAAGATGCTGGGAGGAGAGTTTGGTCGCTCTGGAAACCCCGACTCCATTCTTGGGGATGGGGGCGGGGGAAGAGGTGAACACCGTGAAGGGAGCTGCCAGGCTCGGAAACTCGCGGAGTAAAGAGGAACGAACTAGGGAAGGAAGGAGGGAGCAGAGGAGGAAGGAAGGAAGGAAAGAAGGAGGAAGGGAGAGGGATGAGAGTGGGAGATGGCAGCTTCTCACTGAGATTTCCACCTTCTGACGAAACCCTTGTGCCCAGCAGCCCCGCAAGATACTAGTTCCTAAGCCTCCTCTCGAGCGCCCCCTGGGGGGATTCTAGGGACTCAGCGTCGCCCCGCCCTGAGCTCGGCCCTGGCGCTCTCCATGGTCCTGCCGCGCCCTCAACCCTGATTCCTAGCTCAGCTTTGCAACTCCCACTAGCTCCTGGGAGCCACGTGATTCATTTCTCCTTATTCCATGATAACGCAGTGAAATCACTGGAGCAGAGGGAAGAGACTAGGAGTTTTATTTTTTGTGTGCATTTAAGGAAACTTCTTGACCTGCTGCTCAACTGTCACTAAAAGTGGGAGTGATGTTGCACACTTACTTTGGTATTTACATGTCAATAAAGGCATGAATAAATGGACAGCTAGACTTCTCTTCACCTCGGAATGTTTTGATGAATACAAAACCTCATCAATAAAGAAATTCTTATAGACCTTATGGCTGGGGTTGTAGCTCAGTTGGTAGTGCTGGCCTAACACACAGGGGGCTCTGTATTCAAGCACCAACATCGTACAAAGGTAGGCACAGCATTGCATTCCTGCAACCCCAGCATTTGGGAGGTGGAGGCAGAAGGCTCAGAAGGTCGAAGTTACCCTGAACTACATAGGGGGTTTGAAGCCAGTTTGGGATAAAGAGGCTTTCTCAAAAGCCCAAAGCAAAATGATAGGTCTTATTTAAGGAGTAACTATTACCACATATTATAAAGCACTTTGAGCACAGTATGAAACATTTACACAAGAAGTGGGCCAGTTTATTGTTTTGCTTTGTAGTGCCACTGAGCAAAATCTCTAGTCCTCATGAGGCAGTTTGGAGATGATTCAGGCTTTTCTGTTACAAATATATTCAAAGTCAAGTTCAGGCAAATGAACGATGAAGAGGCACACCAGGCTGTTTCTGTTTGTCTCTGCAGAAGCTGATACACTAGATGACCAAAACCTCCCCACATATTGCCACAGTCAGAATCAAATTAGACTTTAGAATCCATAAAGTAAAATGAATAAGAGGCTCTCTCTGGATTTGGGGGTGACATGGGGGTTAGAAGTGATGGGCATACACACAGGGTGGGGGAGAAAGGGGTCTCCCTCCCTGTTTGTTGAAGTACTACACAACAAGGTCTCACCTTTGGTTGAAGGACTTGGTTACCACTTTACACCACTGCACAGTTCTCAGTTTCAAAGGCCAGGGAAGGAAAAATGACAGGATAAGGCAAAGGGACCTCATCAATGATTCCAGAAAGCAAATGGGAAGAACTTTGAGAAGAAACAGCATCCAGAAAAAAAATCAACATTTTCTTTCCTCCATTCACCTCACAAGCCATTCCATGATGGCATATTAGCCCCAAGCCTAGAGAGACAACCCTGAGAGAACCTGGCTGTACAGGGAGCTTACATAGCCTGTGGTTTGCCTTGACTGAAAACACGTGGGTCGTGTGATTAGGCACAAGCTAGTCACTGAGGCGTTAGCATGTGAGGTTACAATAACAGACAGGTCCCGGTGTGTGGAGCATGAAATATGCTCACAGCACTCCTGGAAACAAACTGGGGCCTCATCTGAGTCACACATAACTGCACAGAAAGGACAAACCTCCCAGGAATACTCGGGGTTTCTTACTAGCCAAAGGAGGATGGGTTCTGGGAAAGTAAAGTCAGCAACACGCCTGCCAATCCTTCCTAGATTGTATTCAGTAGCATGTAACCTTAGAGATGAAGTCTGTGTTGGGCTAAATTTGCAGAGATGAAATAAAGAAAAGAAAGGCCCAATTTGTGTTCCTTGCATGTCGGCTATGAATGCTAACATTGAAATTCTACCAAAGTGATCATCTCTGTTAACTTGTTCATGACTAGAGCCACAAAGCCTAGGAAAGTGTCTCCACTTAGCAGCCAGTCGATACACAGTTATTAAATTCAAAAAATGTTTTTAATATCTTATAGACCATTTAACACAAACCTCTTACAGGCAAGAGAAAGGCAGTTATGATGTGCTGAACACATGCTATTTCCAGTAATCTGCTAGGTGGTTCTCCTTATCAGCCCATTTGATTTTGATAGCAGCCTTCCCAAGTAAGTTTTATCATGTCTACCACAAACCTGATTTAGGTGGTTGGGATAACCAGACCATGACTCAATTATTTGCTGAGTATTACTTAAAACAAGCTCTGAAGATGCCCAGCAACTAACCCTGGACCCTGGGGAAGTTACAGAGTCAAAACCAATAGAGAAAACCCTAATATAGTTTATCCCCTCCCCCATGTTAAAAGCATAGGCATGCAAACTAAACACAACACCAAAACTTGTGACTGCCAGCAGGCTTCGGCTCCCTAATTAGAAACAGTTGCCTGCAAGCCAGTGCACAGAACACATGTGCAGCTTTATGCCAGGGTATTTTTTTTTTCTCAAGGCATGACACTGAAGGTAAATTCAAAGAGGCTATTTGCAGGGCACAGAAGCAGAACTTACTCCCACCTCTCATATGAAATCAACAGCTCAAATGCACAAACAATTTATAACCAGCTAATAAACTCTCTTCTCCATCACTGCCCCCACAGCAAGTTGCCCACCAGTCAGAGTCCCCTCGATGACTATGAAATCTAACTNTCCTTTTCTCTGTGTCACTCACCTCCTCCCAACTCTCCTTTTCACGGATTCCATGTTGCTGGGGTCTACAGCCATGGTTAAGGTTATCTAAAGCCAAGCTGATGAACTTGGTGGCACCAGCGTTCCCAAGCTGAAAGGAGGCTCCAGTTCTGAGTGGCTTCACTCGCTGGGTCTGTTAGATAATATAAGGGGAGGTATCCGCTCTGTGTCCTATGCCAGCATGAAAGACATCTCACCCATCAGTATGACAAGTCAAAGGCTGGAAGGGAGCCAGAGAACAAGAGGGAAGGCATGTGAACTCTTCCCAGTGCAGTTGATAGCATTTTTGAGGGTGGCAGATGATGAAGGGGAAAAGCAGACGGAGAGTCACTGCTCTACATCAGAAACCTTGGCTCCTTCCCTGAGTGAGTCAGGGTGAGCATTTTGTTTTGAAATGGAATTTCTGTTTTCTTTTTTTTTCCTTCTTTTGAGGGTTGATGTTATTTAGTAAATTAGTGGTTGTAGATTCTCATCTAATTAATACCATGACTTTGCTAGCACTGAGAGTTAGGTTTCAATTCCAGTTTTTTTTTTTCCTTCTTTTGAGCTGTAGGATGGTTACACATTCAACCAGTCAAGGCGACGGCTGTAAATAACAGGATTTATTTTTGAGACTGTGGATCAAAGAAAAGCCTTGAATCTCACCCCAGAGTTATTTATAGCTCAAAGGTATGTTCTTCATTTTTTTTCTACTTCATGTAATTTTGAGAACTGGGGGATATGCTCTCCTTTTGTATTTCCATGCACTCCTGAGGTGGATTGTGTTACTGGAAAGCAGAAAGGACTTTTCCAAGGAAGCCTTTCTAAGATAGGAAGAGTCAAGGGAGAATTCATGTCCCAAACTGAGACAGAGATTACAGGAACCCTGTGTGACCTATGATGCTGCTAATACTCAGTAGCAAGCCATGCTATGGAGGGGCACCTGATACTTGTGTCTGCCAAT
This sequence comes from Neotoma lepida, assembly GCA_001675575.1. Lineage (NCBI taxonomy): Eukaryota > Metazoa > Chordata > Mammalia > Rodentia > Cricetidae > Neotoma > Neotoma lepida. The sequence goes on along the minus strand of LZPO01027532.1, from coordinate 128,278 downwards.
AGGTGGCATCAAAATCTCTCTAGCTTTTCCTCCCTAAATTTTAAAAGCCATGAGCAGAGGGCATTTTCTTCTAGAGACTTGAAAGTTTTCTGTGGGTGGTCTTNAGGAAGGGAGAGGGATGAGAGTGGGAGATGGCAGCTTCTCACTGAGATTTCCACCTTCTGACGAAACCCTTGTGCCCAGCAGCCCCGCAAGATACTAGTTCCTAAGCCTCCTCTCGAGCGCCCCCTGGGGGGATTCTAGGGACTCAGCGTCGCCCCGCCCTGAGCTCGGCCCTGGCGCTCTCCATGGTCCTGCCGCGCCCTCAACCCTGATTCCTAGCTCAGCTTTGCAACTCCCACTAGCTCCTGGGAGCCACGTGATTCATTTCTCCTTATTCCATGATAACGCAGTGAAATCACTGGAGCAGAGGGAAGAGACTAGGAGTTTTATTTTTTGTGTGCATTTAAGGAAACTTCTTGACCTGCTGCTCAACTGTCACTAAAAGTGGGAGTGATGTTGCACACTTACTTTGGTATTTACATGTCAATAAAGGCATGAATAAATGGACAGCTAGACTTCTCTTCACCTCGGAATGTTTTGATGAATACAAAACCTCATCAATAAAGAAATTCTTATAGACCTTATGGCTGGGGTTGTAGCTCAGTTGGTAGTGCTGGCCTAACACACAGGGGGCTCTGTATTCAAGCACCAACATCGTACAAAGGTAGGCACAGCATTGCATTCCTGCAACCCCAGCATTTGGGAGGTGGAGGCAGAAGGCTCAGAAGGTCGAAGTTACCCTGAACTACATAGGGGGTTTGAAGCCAGTTTGGGATAAAGAGGCTTTCTCAAAAGCCCAAAGCAAAATGATAGGTCTTATTTAAGGAGTAACTATTACCACATATTATAAAGCACTTTGAGCACAGTATGAAACATTTACACAAGAAGTGGGCCAGTTTATTGTTTTGCTTTGTAGTGCCACTGAGCAAAATCTCTAGTCCTCATGAGGCAGTTTGGAGATGATTCAGGCTTTTCTGTTACAAATATATTCAAAGTCAAGTTCAGGCAAATGAACGATGAAGAGGCACACCAGGCTGTTTCTGTTTGTCTCTGCAGAAGCTGATACACTAGATGACCAAAACCTCCCCACATATTGCCACAGTCAGAATCAAATTAGACTTTAGAATCCATAAAGTAAAATGAATAAGAGGCTCTCTCTGGATTTGGGGGTGACATGGGGGTTAGAAGTGATGGGCATACACACAGGGTGGGGGAGAAAGGGGTCTCCCTCCCTGTTTGTTGAAGTACTACACAACAAGGTCTCACCTTTGGTTGAAGGACTTGGTTACCACTTTACACCACTGCACAGTTCTCAGTTTCAAAGGCCAGGGAAGGAAAAATGACAGGATAAGGCAAAGGGACCTCATCAATGATTCCAGAAAGCAAATGGGAAGAACTTTGAGAAGAAACAGCATCCAGAAAAAAAATCAACATTTTCTTTCCTCCATTCACCTCACAAGCCATTCCATGATGGCATATTAGCCCCAAGCCTAGAGAGACAACCCTGAGAGAACCTGGCTGTACAGGGAGCTTACATAGCCTGTGGTTTGCCTTGACTGAAAACACGTGGGTCGTGTGATTAGGCACAAGCTAGTCACTGAGGCGTTAGCATGTGAGGTTACAATAACAGACAGGTCCCGGTGTGTGGAGCATGAAATATGCTCACAGCACTCCTGGAAACAAACTGGGGCCTCATCTGAGTCACACATAACTGCACAGAAAGGACAAACCTCCCAGGAATACTCGGGGTTTCTTACTAGCCAAAGGAGGATGGGTTCTGGGAAAGTAAAGTCAGCAACACGCCTGCCAATCCTTCCTAGATTGTATTCAGTAGCATGTAACCTTAGAGATGAAGTCTGTGTTGGGCTAAATTTGCAGAGATGAAATAAAGAAAAGAAAGGCCCAATTTGTGTTCCTTGCATGTCGGCTATGAATGCTAACATTGAAATTCTACCAAAGTGATCATCTCTGTTAACTTGTTCATGACTAGAGCCACAAAGCCTAGGAAAGTGTCTCCACTTAGCAGCCAGTCGATACACAGTTATTAAATTCAAAAAATGTTTTTAATATCTTATAGACCATTTAACACAAACCTCTTACAGGCAAGAGAAAGGCAGTTATGATGTGCTGAACACATGCTATTTCCAGTAATCTGCTAGGTGGTTCTCCTTATCAGCCCATTTGATTTTGATAGCAGCCTTCCCAAGTAAGTTTTATCATGTCTACCACAAACCTGATTTAGGTGGTTGGGATAACCAGACCATGACTCAATTATTTGCTGAGTATTACTTAAAACAAGCTCTGAAGATGCCCAGCAACTAACCCTGGACCCTGGGGAAGTTACAGAGTCAAAACCAATAGAGAAAACCCTAATATAGTTTATCCCCTCCCCCATGTTAAAAGCATAGGCATGCAAACTAAACACAACACCAAAACTTGTGACTGCCAGCAGGCTTCGGCTCCCTAATTAGAAACAGTTGCCTGCAAGCCAGTGCACAGAACACATGTGCAGCTTTATGCCAGGGTATTTTTTTTTTCTCAAGGCATGACACTGAAGGTAAATTCAAAGAGGCTATTTGCAGGGCACAGAAGCAGAACTTACTCCCACCTCTCATATGAAATCAACAGCTCAAATGCACAAACAATTTATAACCAGCTAATAAACTCTCTTCTCCATCACTGCCCCCACAGCAAGTTGCCCACCAGTCAGAGTCCCCTCGATGACTATGAAATCTAACTTTCCTTTTCTCTGTGTCACTCACCTCCTCCCAACTCTCCTTTTCACGGATTCCATGTTGCTGGGGTCTACAGCCATGGTTAAGGTTATCTAAAGCCAAGCTGATGAACTTGGTGGCACCAGCGTTCCCAAGCTGAAAGGAGGCTCCAGTTCTGAGTGGCTTCACTCGCTGGGTCTGTTAGATAATATAAGGGGAGGTATCCGCTCTGTGTCCTATGCCAGCATGAAAGACATCTCACCCATCAGTATGACAAGTCAAAGGCTGGAAGGGAGCCAGAGAACAAGAGGGAAGGCATGTGAACTCTTCCCAGTGCAGTTGATAGCATTTTTGAGGGTGGCAGATGATGAAGGGGAAAAGCAGACGGAGAGTCACTGCTCTACATCAGAAACCTTGGCTCCTTCCCTGAGTGAGTCAGGGTGAGCATTTTGTTTTGAAATGGAATTTCTGTTTTCTTTTTTTTTCCTTCTTTTGAGGGTTGATGTTATTTAGTAAATTAGTGGTTGTAGATTCTCATCTAATTAATACCATGACTTTGCTAGCACTGAGAGTTAGGTTTCAATTCCAGTTTTTTTTTTTCCTTCTTTTGAGCTGTAGGATGGTTACACATTCAACCAGTCAAGGCGACGGCTGTAAATAACAGGATTTATTTTTGAGACTGTGGATCAAAGAAAAGCCTTGAATCTCACCCCAGAGTTATTTATAGCTCAAAGGTATGTTCTTCATTTTTTTTCTACTTCATGTAATTTTGAGAACTGGGGGATATGCTCTCCTTTTGTATTTCCATGCACTCCTGAGGTGGATTGTGTTACTGGAAAGCAGAAAGGACTTTTCCAAGGAAGCCTTTCTAAGATAGGAAGAGTCAAGGGAGAATTCATGTCCCAAACTGAGACAGAGATTACAGGAACCCTGTGTGACCTATGATGCTGCTAATACTCAGTAGCAAGCCATGCTATGGAGGGGCACCTGATACTTGTGTCTGCCAATAGGTGGCATCAAAATCTCTCTAGCTTTTCCTCCCTAAATTTTAAAAGCCATGAGCAGAGGGCATTTTCTTCTAGAGACTTGAAAGTTTTCTGTGGGTGGTCTTNGAATGGACACCGATCAAATCTGTTGTTTCCTAACAGGGCATTTTATTATCTATGAAGGGAAACTCTCGGTCACCTTTCTAAACCTCAGTTTCCACATGGGAGAAGGTTCTTGAATGAACCCCAAGACTTAGGACCCCCAAGACTTAGGAGCCTGCTACCCAGGCACAAACCTCCCCAGACACATCANACGTCTGCAATAAGCCCTCAGGACCTTCTTCCTTTGGGTTGAAGGAACATTAGTGTGTATCCAGCCCCTTGTTGTAGACACTGCTATTTGCCTCACCTCTATTCATCTCTTTCATTTTTGATTTGTTTGTTTGTCTTGTTTTTATGAAGAAAACCACAATTTTGTAAAAGGGAGCAATGCTCCCAGCCCCCGAGTCTACATTTTCCAGCCTTGTTGTGGGTGGGTGGGTTCCGTGACTCAGAACTAACCCTGTGCTCTTCCGCATAGCANGCACACATACCCATTTGCATTTGTTAAGTAGAATTAAAAATGTATTTCTTCAGTTTCCCTAGTCTACATTGAATGCCAGGAAGTCCTAAGTGGCTAGTACTAACATCTTGAAGAGGCCACATAGAGCATCGCCAGCCCTCTGGGAGGTTCTGTTGCTGATACAAGGCACTGCTCAGGAGCACTGCAGCAGGGAGCAAGAGAACTGGCTCCACTACAGCATGTATTCACTACCTTGGTCCTTCTCTTGTTTCTACCCAGAATGAAGCGGGTCAGACACTATAAGGCCACAGAATAGCATTTGCTAAGGCGGGCTGAGCAGAAAGATAAAAGGAGCCTGGGCTTTTGATACAGNAAGACAACCATTATCTCCAGGTTTGCTTGTTTGTTATGGGAAACAGAAGGCCATCCATTGATTCAAGCCATTATTTTCAGCTTTTTATTCTTTAACACCACATAATATTTCTAATTGATGTATCCGAGGGACATTACACGGACAACTTTGTATTAATGGGTTTAGGCAAATAAGGCTCTTTTTCTGGTTTCCTTTATTTGGTCAGAGTTGAAGACAAGGTTTTTTCCTAGCTAAAAGAAATAAAGTAATGTGTACACCATGAAAGAGCATTATGAAGCTCATTTCAAAATGTCAAAAGAGACAAAAGGAGTGCAGACGGGCATTAGTGGCAGCTAAAATGAATGTCTTCTAGTCTATCGCTTGGCTGAAGAGTGGCTATGAATTTTCCTGGAGAGGAGGTTGGTGGGTGTGGATAGAAAAGTGAAATAACATGCTGGGGGTGAAGTGATTTGACAACATTATCATGGTGACCTCTCATGACAATTAAGCACAGTAAGTACTCAGATCATCCCTTTTGATCATAAACTGAGGCTCGGGGAAATTAGCCTGGCAAAGGCTGCACAGCTAGTTAGCTCCAGTGTGAGTTCCATGTCTAGACCTNTGGGTCCTTGCCACATTTCCTAATGAAACCCCACTAGGTTCATGCTATAGATACCGGTTGGTGCTTGCTCATCTTCAGGCTCTCAGTCCAGCTGCTATGCCATTTTTTTTAACAAACTTCACTCTTTTCTGCCATAATAAAGTATGGTTATCTTTATCTGCATGAACTCAGAGGTACTCTCAACCTGCCCCCCCAAAAAAGGCTTTTCTCTGGAAATCTGGGGGAATCTGGGTGTTCCATATTTTTAGAGGTATAGTAGGGAGGGAAAATTTTATGAGTTGAAGGTATGCTCTCATTCCTGGAGCCTGGAATATGAACAAAGAGCAACTTGATGAACACAGATGTGAAAGATGAGAGAAAGGGTTAAAGTTCAAAATGAAATTACTAATTTTTTCTTTTTGCAATACATAGAAGAAAGTCAACCAAATGTATTCTAATTCATGAACTCATTCTAACATAATAAGAAAGTCATATAAATGGAACATAGAATTGATGGAGAAAATTGGAGACAAATAATATCACTAAAGAACTTAAACTCACAATCTCCCCAAGAGCAGATTGGTGATGTTAAAGGCAGAGGGAACTGAAAATGTTGCTCAGTGGTACAGAATCCACCTCATGTATTAGTTACTCTTTTCATTGTTGTGACTAAATACTCGATAAGAAGCAACTTAAGAGAGGACAAATTTCTTTAGGCCCTTGTTTGAGGGGAGATAGTCCATCATGGTATAGAAGGTATGGCACTGAGCCACTCAATGGTGTCAGGAGCTTGGGGTAGCTACTTATTCACAAGTCCATGAATCAGACAGTAGAGAGTTGACAGGAAGCAAGGCCTGGCTACACCCCTCAGGTCCCACCTCTCAGCATCTCATTTCCTCCAGCTAGACTCTGCCTCCTAATGTACAACATCTGGAAACAGCATGATCAGCTGAAGGACAAGTGTTCAAATACATGAATCTGTGAGGCGCATACTAAACCCACATTATAACATCTCACATTCACAAGGCAGTAAGTTCAGTCCCCGACTCTGGAAGCAAATGGAACACTGCCCCTCCCAAACAAAGAACAGCAGAAAACATCCCATGTTCTCTACAACCNGACTACTGCTGAGAAGTTTGTCGAGGGTCTCAAGTGTTTAAGAAACAAGTAATAAGTGTTCTGAGTACCTTTATAAAAACATTTTATAAAAATGGTGAACTAAGTATTTGGAGATCAAGTGATCACTAAGAACAGCCTAGATTCTCCTAGATTCAAGGAGAGGGAACTTACAGTTGCCCCTTGNTGAGTAAGGACTTATTCTAAAGCCACCACACCCTCAGGCCTACAGATGTCTAATTCTGTCCAGCTACCTGTATCTAATCCACCTGTGCTACATCAAAAGCATATGAGAACTGAGTGAAAAGAAGACATTCCAGGAAAGTATAACCCTCCGAATAGGAGTTGAGGATTCAGCCAAATTTTGGATCTGGTGTCACTAATTAGCTGAATCCTAAGATGTCACCATGGTCCTTCAGTACAAGCACAGGCCCATATACTACCATTTCTCCTAAGACTATACCCAGCCCTACTTCACTCAAGAAGAGAAGAGAGTCCTCCAAGGGCCACACAGAGGCACCTTTGCCCCGGCCAGCAGGGTCTTCAATGGAGACCCTAGAAGGGGGAACGGCGAATGAAAGGGACAAGAGACACAAAGAATGACAGCAAGACAGGCTTCTGATCAAGCTGCAAAGTTTATTCTTTCACCAATTGATTATATAGCTGGAGCTTGTGCTTGAGGGCGTGGGTCAGGGCAATTAGGTTGCTAGGTCTCAGGAAGGTCAGGATAGCAGATGTCCCTGACTGACAAAAAGATAAGGAAGTACCAAGCTGTTTTTGCTTAAGGCACTTAAAAGAATTCTGGAAAAGGAACCTGTTACTCAGGAAACAGGAACTGAGGATTACCTGGGCTAAGATAGCTTAATTATAGCCAATACAGGTTTTGGCCTCCGGCACACCTTCAATTCTATCTCCTCCCTTCTCTACCCTTCGAACTTCACCAAAACAGGAGGCACCCCAGCATACCATTCTATTGCCTCAGGCATATAAGACAACAGAGATAAATTTAGTTAACCTAGAATACTCAGAATTATATTCTGGTTTTCCCTGATTACTGTCTCTAGATTTTTTCTTGGACATTGTCTAACTCTGCGGCTCAAGCTGAATTGGCACTAGGTGTGTGGTCCAGGCTGGTCTCAGGCTTGTGATAACCTTCCTGTCTGCTTCCTATGTGCTGATATTAGAGACAGGAGCCATCACGTCTAGGTTCATTTTGCTGCTACAATCAACCACCATAGATGTGGTAATTGATAAATAATATAAATTTGTCCCTTCTAGCTCTAGAGGCTGGGAAGTTCAAGGCCAAGGCCCAGGTCTGCCATGCAGAGAAGATCCACTCTAGCTGCTCCCAAGATGGCACCTGTTGCTGTGTTCCTGGAAGGGGATACATGCTATGACATCATCTGATGGAAGAGAAGGAAGAACAAGAGGACTGATCTGTGTGTGAAACCCCTTCCACAAAAATCTTCATCTTTCAAAAAAGGATTTGTGAAGCTGTGGCCTAATCACCTCTCAGAGGCCTGACCTCATAATATCATTGCATTGATACAATGACAGACAAGGCAGTACTTATCAATTAATCCAGAGGGACAGAAAAGAAACAAAGAAAGAGACAGAAAGGGATTGGGAACCCTGAAGAGGAAAGACTATCTNTAAACATAGGTAAAGTCTTGTGAAGATGAGCTAAGTGGTCACTTGGAAATGGTCCATGGAGAATGGTCCAAAAGCTTTCTCTAATAAGACAGCATCTGGACTGTGAACTATAAGAAAAGAGTGAGCCAGTGAATGAAAGGTGGTGCAGGGGATGAATACTCAAGACAGAGAGAATAGCAAGGCTGGAGGTGGAAAAAAGCCAGTCCTAATGGCTTAGACAACAGAGAATGAGAAAGTTATGCCAGACTGATTTAGGGGGTAGAGAGGAATGAAGGATAAAAAGGTATATGGGGAGTGTCAGTATTAGGGAAGATTTCTTAGTTTTGTTAATTAGATGGCTTGAGCATCTAGTCTGGGCCAAATACCACTTTAGATACCAACACTCACAAAACATCATTACTTATTCTTTAGGANATCAGATCTCCAAGGAAGGCATAGCACAGAAATCAAAACCCAAAGGAGCCTCTGATTAGAACTAAATTCCATCCACAGACTACAGAGACAGTAGCTTTCATTGACATCAGTAGAGAAGAAGGGCTCTGGGCTGTGAGCCCAGGAAACCAACATGCAGGAGGTTATTTATGGAGGAGGGTGTCCATATGTGCACACAAGGGACTTAAAGGAAGAACAGGATTTGCCTCAGCAGGCTCCCTTCCCTGATGTGTTCTGCCATTCCCATCACATCTGTTCTCTTAATGACTCTTCAGATTTGGCCAGCATCTATCATTATTCTCAAGCACAAATGCTTTCATGTGTGTTGTCTGGATGTGTGTTATCTTTTTTCTCTACAATAAATCTAGGAGGCACCATTGGCCTCAGTATGCAGAATAGGCCTTTGAGAAGTATGTGGTTTACCCAGGAGGAGAGGTGTTTTCCTGATGTGAGCTCGTTGTCCCTTGCAATGGTCAGCCCTGTAGGCTTTATTGGAATGAGAAACACCTAGGAAAAGTGCATCTCTAGGTAAGTCTTTGAGGGTGGTTGAGGAGAGGACTAGCTTATGAGGGCTCTCATCTAATAAATGAATTAATCCCTTGGTCATTACATTGATAATATAATGGTGCTATTGGGAGGTGGTGCAAGTTAGGAAACAGTGCTTACTTGGAGTGAGTAGGTCGTTTGGGGTATGTCCTTGGGGTTATATCTTGCCCTGAATCCTTCCTGTGTTTACCTTTTTGGTCACTGTGATATGTGATACTTTGCTCTGTTCGCCTCCCTTGCCATGAAGGGAATCTAACCCTCTGAAATGGTGAGCCAATATACCCTTCTTCCTTTATGGTGTTTTTTCTTAGGTGTTTAATTACAGGAACACAAAGGTTACTGATACACTCAGGAGAGGTATGCTGCTTCCCATGGAGTCAACCTCTATATGACAGTGGACACTGGCTCCTGTCAGAGAAGGATAAACCAGAGTCAAGAAGCAGGTCATTGGGGAGTCAAAGGCAGGCTCAGGATGAAAACATTCTCTTCAGAGAGTTGAGATGATGTAGTATATAGTTTCTAAGACTACATGCATGTGTAGATATTTTAAAGTATTAAAGGAAGCCTCNTCAGCTTTGTAGTCTGCCTTCGATTAATAGCACAGGCATAGCACATACTGACACTCCCCATTAATGGCATAATGTCTGAGAAACAGACATTAATTGATATCATAACTTGTAATAGCTAGAAAATACCTCAATAAAGAGCTATGGCAAAAATATACAGTGGGACTGGGAATGTAGCTAAGTGAAGACAGTGCTTGCTAGCATGCATGAAGCCCTAGATGTGATTCCTATCACCACATAAACCAGCCATGGTGGTACACACTTGCAATTCCTGTATACAGGAGGCAGAGGCAANTGGGTCAAAGTTCAAGGTCATCCTCAGCTAAATAGTGAATTCAAGGTCAGCTTGGGCTACATGAAACCCTGTGATAGTCTGAATGCAATTGGCCCCCCAAATCTCATAGGGAGTGGCACTATTAGGAGATATGGCCTTGTTGGAGCAGGTATAGTCTTGTTGGAGGAAGTGTGTCACTGTGACGGTGGGCTTTGAGGTCTCTTAGATGCTCAAGATACTGCCCAGTGTCTGAGACCATTTCCTGTTGCCTGCAAGATGTAGGACACTCAGCTACCTCTCTAGCACCANGTCTGCCTACATGCCACNGTGTCACACCATGATGATAATGGACTAAACCTCTGAACTGTAAGCCAGCCCAAGTAAATGTTTTTCCTTTATAAGAGCTGCCATAGTCATGGTGCCTCTTCATAGCAATAGAAACCCTAAGGCAGAAGTTGGTACCAGGGACTGGGGTATTGCTATGATAGGCCTGATCATGCTTTTGTTTGAAGGAATATGGACCTTGGGACTGTGGATTAGAAAAGCAATTGAATGCTTTAAGTGCTGCTTAATGGGCCACACTAGTAGGATCATGGAAGACAGTGATGATGAGTGTGATTTTAACTATGGGTGCCTAGATCAAGGGGTTTCAGAGAAGAATGTTAGTATATGGCCTAGAGACTGGCCTTGTGAAATTTTGGTGAAGAAGGTGACTGCTTTTTGTCCCTGTCTGAAAAGTCTGCCTGAGGCAAAAGTGAAGAATTTTGCATTAATTCNTTTGACAGAAGAAATCTCAAAACAGCCTACTATAGACTCTGTCCTGTGGTTATTAGTGTTTAATGAAGATATATAATGAAAAGAAGCAAGCTGAGCAAGGAAACATATTTGAGGAGAAAAGGAACACCAGGAAGTGGAATGGAGCTAAATCCTGTATTCAAGGAGATAAACAGATTAAGAAATGGAATAAAGGGAGTGGTGACCTCAGGGCAAGATTACACCCAGCTAAGTTTCCAACTTGTGAAAAGGAATTTTGAAAAANCTTAGAGATGGGTATGGTGGTACATACCTTTAATTCCAGCACTCAGAAGGCAGAGGCTGGCAGATCTCTGAGTTTGAGGCCAGCCTGGTCTACAGAGCAAGTTCTAGAATAGCCAAGCTTAGGCAGTGAAGAAAACTATGGAAAACAGAAAGTTGGTGAAGATGTAATTGAACAAGGGGGCCGTGTTCCAGCCCCAGCAAGTAGCAGAACTTGGCAGCTTTGGCGATGTGGGTCTGGCTTTAAAAGACAAGGATAGAAGAAAGGAGTTATGGAATTTGCCTCCATGCTTAATGAAAGCTGCTGAGGCCAGGTATGTGTCAGGGTGTTCCTGAATGGAGGCCCAGGGAGGTCATTTCATGAAGCTGTAAAGGCGAAGCCTGGATTGCCTTGGAGACCCTGTAGCTGGAAGTTTTCTCCAAGAGGGTGCATTGTCTGAGCCAGTTACCTTGAAGCCATTCTGGATGTTGGGTCATCTGGGCCATGGTGTCACTGGAGACCTTTCAGGGGGTCTCAGCTGGTCAAACTATATGAGCCTGGAAGCAATCCATAAGTTCTCATCTTCTGTGTAAACAAAAAGCAGAACCTCCTTTCCAAAGCAACATAAGCTTAGATCCAAGTTTTGAAGTCAAGATACCTTTAAAATATATATATTGGTTTAACTTTTCAGCCTTTTTAATCAAATGTCTTTCTGCAGTTAAAAATCCCAAAGACAATATAATCCAGACTTTGTGTNTGATTTCCATCTTTACGTGGCTTATTTTTTATATTACTTTTATTGTCTNTTTAAAAGACTTTATTTTTTAAAACTATTTCTTTATATAACTGTCTATCCTCCTTTTCCATTTTTACACACATTGTAAACTGTTTAGGATTTTATTTCATCTGAGTCAGGACTTGACCATAATTCTTAATTTTCTCAGGATCCCCATAAGATTGCCAACGCCCTCAACCAGCAGAAAGTAGTATAAAAAGCTACAACCAAATTCCCAAAATATTGTTTATAAATGTTTATTTTTATTTAAAGAGGATTGATTATAAGTGCAATCTCTTTCTAAAGAAGAAAAAGGGATATAGATATGACAGGATAAAAGGATAGATGATTGAATCTACTTTTAAAGAACAACTTCTTTTACATTGCTATGGATTTTAGTTTATTGATAGAAATTTAAAGTTAACTTTGTTATACTGTATATATATATAGATGCTTCTACTCTTGTTTAAGATATTATATTTGTGCATTTGAAATTGTAATGGATAATTAAGAAATACAGATTAATAATTAGTCTTCTATGATAGTCAAACTTATAGTCATGTTAGTTAAGTTTTCTAGATATACATAGATATATTTCAATTAGGTTGGCCATCTTCAAACACTTCAAAGACCTACAGAATATGGCATTTAAAATGTTTTAAGAACTTAGACACTTTAGACACATCTGCTCCTGGCAGCACCAATTTACTTCAAAGAGAAAGATAGGTGTCAAAGACACTCTATATGGAGTTTATCTTCTACTTGGAAAAAAAAGACATTTGGGCAAGAAACTGTTCTTGCCTGGACTGCTGATAATATGTTGTGTAAACTGGACATACAAGACCCATAGGAAGGTGATTAAACTTTGCAAGGCGAGATGGTCCTTTTAGTTTCCTGCTTCACAGAAGAAACTGCCAGGTGACAGGATTAAGGGCGTGTGCTACCGTTGCCTACTTCTGTTTTTACTTATAGTGGCTGACCTTTTTCCTCTGATCCTCAGATAAGTTTTGGGGATAAATTGAGGGACATGAATAAAATCTCACAAGACCCCAAGATGTTGAAGATGCCAGAGCCATGGGATGACTGCCATAGAGAGCTGCTAGCAGGGAGTAGAACCAGCCCAAGAGAAACAAGTGTGTTGCTGTCAACAGAGCTGAAAGCAGTTGGAGATCTGAAGAGTGTTTTGACATCAGACATGAANATACAGAGTTTGGAGTTTGCCCAGCTGGTTTTTGGTCTTGCTTTAGTCCAGTATTTCCTCGCCTATGTTCCCTTCCCTATGTTTTGGAATGGTAATGTATATCCTGTACCATTATATTTTTGAAGCATGTGATCTGNTTTTTTTTATTTTGATTTTATAGGGAATTACAGCTAAGAGATTTCATGACTTTTCCTGTGTTTTTTGAGGCAGAGCTTCCATACAGCAAAGGAAACTGTCCATTTGGGTGAATAAGCAGCCCACAGAATGGGAACAATTCTGTGTCAACCATATGTCTGATAAAAGGTCAGTTTCTAGAATTTTACAAAGAACTAAAAAAAAAAATTAAACACCAAGAAAATAAATGGCTTAGGTTTAAAAAAAAAGGCTACAGAAATAAGCAGATTTTTTCCAAAGAAAAATTACAAATAGCTAGAAAACACTTAAAAATATGTTCAACATCCTAGGCCATCAAGATACAGATGAAAACTACTTTAGGATTCATTTCTTCTCATCCTAGTCAGAATATCTATCATCCAGAAAATAAATGGCAACAAATGCTATTGTGAGTACGGGGAAAGGTGAACCTTTGTACCCTGTTGGTAGGAGAATAAACTACAGCCACCTTGGGAATAAGTCTGGAGGTTTCTCAAAAGCTAGGAATAAAATTACCATATGACCACCTTATAGCTCACTGACATATATCCAAAGAAATCGACATCCTACTACAGAGACACTTGCTCACCCATATTCATTGTATTTTACTCACAATAGCTAAGTGACGGAAACAGCCTAAATGTTCATCAGCTGATAAATGAATAACAAAAATGTGGTACATTTACACAATGGAATACTGAAGAAAAATTAAAATAAGGAGATTTACAGGTAAATGGATGAAACTAGAAAAAATATGCCAAGTGAAGGAACCCAGAACCAGAAAGACAAGTACTGAATATTCCCTCTCATTTGTGGGTCCTAAGCTCAGCTCTGCAGCTTTGTTGATCTAACATGGAGTGCCTGTGGAAGTCACAGAACTAGAAAAGGGACATAACTAGGGAGGTTCCCTAATGGAGGGCGGATGGGAGAGCACAGGTAAAGGGGAAATAGAGAGGGGAACACTGGAGGGGGAAGGTTTAAGCAGGGATGGAGGTAGGGGAATTGGGGAGATGAAGCTGTAGGAGGGGAATTAACCAAAATAAAAGATGTATTAAAAAGCTCTACAGAAACCTATCTTATAACCCAAATAAAACACAGAAGAGAGAATAGAGGGAGTTATCCCCATGTGACTAGATAAGGCTGCTCTTAGAAGCGGAAGGTTACTAAACAAAATTCCCAGTCCCAGGTGTGAGACACAAAAGCTGACCAAGGAGACCCCAGAGACCCCAAAAACAATACAGGCTCTTGTCAGCCCTCTTGACTAGCTACCAGAACTAGTGGTAAGACTGTATCCTCTTATCTACGTTGGTTATAAGATACAAAAAAGCAAAATGGAATGGAGCTGAAAATTCCCTCACTGCTGACTAGCTGGCAAAGTGCCAGGAGGTGCCATGTAGGGGGCAGGGGTTGGAGGGGATCAGTGGTCTTACCCAGCTGTGAATACCATGGACCCAAGAAACCAAACTCCCAGGCACATTGTGCCCACCTATACAATAGTGTCACAACTGTGGTGTGGGATCCACAGCTACCCTCTGACTGGATCTGAGGCCCACTCTATGGGACAGAACCCATGCCTGGCATTGTAAGCTTGGTTAATAATCCACGCGTGTGGAGGTCATAAGTCCAAGTGGGGAACTAACTACAACTGTTTGGTGGTTTGAATGACAACAACCCCAGTTGGTGGAACTATCTGGGAAGGATTAGGAGGTGTGGCCTTGTTGGAAGAGATGTGTCACTGCAGACTTTGAAGTTTCAAAAGACTCCTGCCATTCCCAGTGTAGTCTACGCCTCCTGCTTGCTGATCAAGATGTGAGCTCTCAACTCTTCTTGCCACACTGTCTTTGGTCTGTCATAGTAAACTCTAATCCTCTGAAACCAGAAGCCCAATGAAATGCTTGATTTTATAAGTTGCTTTGGTCATGATAATTTGACACAAAACTAGGAAAGGAAACTAATACATGTTGTGTAACTAAATTGATGAAGCATTGATGAGAGAAGCCTCTCTGTGCAGTNAATGGTAGTCAGCACAGAGACTCACGGCTGCTTCAGATGCTGGGAATAAGTGACAGGTAAGGGCTCGGTTCTAAACAAGACATTGACATCACCTCCTCCACGCCTCAGGGAACACTGCAGAAGAAAGGGTGGGAAGTGTGTATGAGCTAGAAGATAGAGTAAAGGACTATGAAATGCCACACTCTAGACTACATAAAGCCATTACAGTTATGAACTCGTGACTGTGGTTACCTACACAGGGTTGGCACAAAACTGACAGTGTGAACAATCAATCTTAGAAGGCAGAAGGACTCATGTGCCCAGACCCTTACTGCTGAATTATTGACAAGTGACAGAGTCTGGAAGGAGAATTGTTGTCTTCCCCTGTGTATGCAGGCTGCAAAGGATAGTTCTCAACCATGGTCAGATAGAAGGCTCTAGGTACCTCTGTAGATCACAAAACAAAACAAATAGACATGGGCATGAGGAAGAGATTTGTAGGAAAGGGGGAGAACTACAGAAGTGATAGGGAAATGGGAGATCGTGGGGGGGCAAGAGTGGTCATTACNCATCATNCGTATGTGTGAAACTGTCAGTGAACACGTTTAGTTAATTTTAAAAACTGAGGGAAAAAACAAGATAGGGCAAAAGTATGTGCTAAGGTAATCTCCTGTGGTGAAGCCTTGGTTTCCAGATTTTCAGTACTGCACACAGTGCTGCTGCTGGCAAGCATGTTACGTCATGAACCAGCAACATGATGACAAGAATGTCCAGAAGGGTAACTTTGTAACATTCACCCCAAAAGTGAGGGAGGCCAGCTCCTCCCTTTTACAGGCTTCCTATGAGGAGGAAAGAGGAATAAGGAATTTGTAGATAGAAAGATAGAAAGAGATGAGACAGATAGAAACACAGGATAGCTTCAGGAGGACCTGGNTCAATATCCACCAGCTTCTTCTCTCTCTTCAAAAGGGCTTTTTATAGCAATGCCAAGGGGTGGGGCAAAAGACCTCACCCTTGCTAGATCAAAGCACACAACACAGCCAAGTGCAGACCCTTCCAAACACCTGGTAACCATGTACATGGTCAAGTCATCCCCTTATGCAGCCCTGCTGGGTAAAGTAAGCTCAGATTTCACTAGGAAACCTCTGCGGGCCCTCCCACAAAAGTCCATAATCCAGCATAATCATGAGGAAATTATCAACAGGACCCAAACATTCTATAACATCCCTGCCAGCCCTCCTCAAAGTTGTCCACATCATTAAAAACAAGGAAAGACTGGGAAATCATCCATCATAGATAGGGCAGAGGCTACCAGGGAGACATTGTCATTAAATGCAACATGATGCCCTAGATTGCACTGGGAACAAAGAGTGAGTGTTTGGGGGGACAGTGGGGAGAGTCATATGACATCTGGATTCTGTTGTTAGTCACTTAACTATGACAGCTCTTCCCTGGTGATGTCATCTGTTAACACAGGAGAAATGGGTGATGATCAGGTGAGACACCACTGGCCATCCTTAAAACCTTGCCACAAATCTAAAGATATTGCAAATTCAACTTTTATTCAAATAATTGTTGCATATACATATATTTGAGTGTGGGTGGGTGAGTGCATGCCACAGTGCACATGTGGAGATCAGAGGACATCTTTGAGAGTCCATTCTCTTCTTCATCGGGTCTTAGCTTGACTGCAGGTGCCTGTACCCAAAGAGCCATCTTGCTGGCTCTTGACTTTTATTTTTAAAGACCACAAGTTTTTCGCTTGTTTCCTTTGGATCATAAAATTCAGGTAGTTGCACTGAGAGTTCTGACTAATTTTCAGGTTTTAAATACATTTTTGTGAAATTACCATTGTGGTAATGTAATTTAATGTATCATTTCTGACTACTTCTTAAAGTAAAAAAAACCTTACTTTAGCTGCATGGCAGCCTTAAGTCAAATGTCTTTTTGGCAAATGACATAATAATATACTCTCCAGTTAATTTCTGGCAGAACTCAGAGAGGGTACTGGTGAGAGCTGCCAGATAAATAAGACGTAACCCACCTTCTCAGCCAGGCTGGTTCTCAACGGGCCAATGAATTAGGAAGGTGGGGGTGGGGGGAGACTCCTGGGGAAATGAGGGCACAAAGACAGAGGAAGCCGTTTTTACATAGTCATTTTTCTGATTGCAGCTCAGCTTCCTGTGCACTCTCCCAGAGGCACTGCCTATAAAGTGAATCACTGGAGATCAAAGACAGACCAAAATAANGCATTGTTCCCCTCGAGACGAGAAGGTGAAATCCTGGCATTCCAGCCGGTATTCTTGAGGGAGAAAAGAAGAGCAAGACAGACACCACATTGCCAGGGTTTTCTAAAAGTGAGGTCTGTAATTTCGTTCTTTTGAAAATTTCTTTTGAAAACACTTGCCTGATGAAAAAGGTGTAAGCAATGCTCACGCACGCATTGAAAAATTCGTCTGTTGTGTTACTGCAGCCGTATCCTATTGCTGTGCACCTGGAAGATCTAACTGTGTCTGGTCCTGCTCTTGGCTTCTTTTCGTAGGAAGGGAGATGTCGACACAGGTATTGCACATCTGTGTGCCGGCTGCTGCCTTAGACACCTCCAGGTATGTCCTCATAAAATCTCCCCAACAATGCAGAGTAACAGGGTAGACACTTCTGAAAAATGACCACTGCCAATGAATGCCCCCCTTGCAAAATGCCTCACCAGCCCCTTCCATGGAAGAAAGGCTCCTTCTCCACACATTTGATTCTTGGGTGGCCTTGTGATTTGCATTGGTCACCAGAATTCTGCAGACATAATGCTCTGTCAGTACTGAGCCTAGACTTGAGAGGTTATCTGGTGTATTTCTACCCATGCATCATGATGAGAATACACACAGGCTTTCTTGACTGAAGATGAGTGAGAGATGGACCAGAGAGATGGGCCACTGCAGTGGAAACTCAAATGTGTGAGAAGACCCAGGCAAGACCAAGATCCCAACCAGCCCTCAACTGGCCATGAACACACTAGTAAACCAAGCTCTATATACCTTTAGTAGGTAATCTTAATTGTCAACTTGGGGAAATGAATGCCTAGAAGATGAGATACCTCAGAAGGTATCTGTGATGTTGTTTCCAGAGATGATTTAGCTCTTGAGGGCTCTAACTCCATATGTGGTTCAGTCCATTTATCTGATGGCTTTTTTGAGGGGTGCTGAGAGGTAGGAGGAAGAGGTCTCTGCAGGCATGTCTTTGGGGCTCTATCTTGCTCTGGGTCTTATATCCTCCTCTTTCTGCCTCCTGGTGGTCATGATGTGAATTTCTCTGCTCTGCTATGTCCTTCTTGCCATGATGGAGCAATTTCTCTTATGATGGTTAATATTGCTTGTCAACTTGATTGGATCTGGAGACAACTAGGACACATCTCCAGGAAAGGCAGCCAGAGTATTTCCCAGAAAGATTACCTGAGAGAGAGGACCCTTCCCCAGAGTGGGTGGCAACTTCCAGCTGCAGCCCAGAAATAAGGCAGTTGGACGTAAAAGCTGTTGTGTTTTGCCTGCCTGCCTTTACCACTCATGTGCAAGTGCATCTACTCTATGTCTGGCCATGCTGCTATCTACTGCTTTCTGAACCCAGATTGTTCATCCTTCCAACATCTACTGAAGACCAGTGGCTATCCAGGAATCCTCCAAGCCTTCAGTGCCAGATTGGGGCTGCCAAGGCCTCTAGCCTCAGACTGAGTAATACTGGGTTCACAGCCTTTTAGGAGTTCACANAGCCATTGGTGGCCATACTCCATGAAAGTCAATCTAATAAATTCCCTTTATAATATATTTTTATTCTATCAATTCTGTTCCTCAGAAGAAGGCTAACCAATGAACCTCTGAAACTTAGGCAAAATAAATCTTTCTTCCTTTAAATTCATGTCATATCTATCATGATGCAAAGGGAACTATCAAAGACACAGGATTGCACAGAATGAGGAGGTAATGAATACATATCCTTTTTTACTCTATAGGCCATTGGATTTAATATTACATTAATTTATTGG
>LZPO01027532.1:88605-103843 GCA_001675575.1 Neotoma lepida | reverse complement strand
CTTATGAATAGCGATTCTATGTTCATAGTCACATACTTTTGGAAGCAAGAAATTGGGTTACCAGGTTAACCAGAAATGTAATTGCTCCACACTTATCTCCTGTTATCGCAGATTTAATTAATGAATGGTTCTGTTTGCTATAGTCTGTGGGTCTTTGTACACAGCAGCCCTCCTGAAGATCCCCACGATGCTCCTGTGGGAAAAGCAGTGGTCCATTCACAGAGCAAGAACCTTTATCCACAGCTGGTCCAGTTCATCATCTCCACCATGAAAAGAGGCAGAGGTGTTTCCACAGAAACTCATCTTGTATCNTCANCTCTATGTAAGATGAATCTTAAAGGGTCTTACAATAGAAAACACCAGCCAGGTATTGGGGTAAATTCTGAAAGGTCAGAGAAACAGAACAAGCCACAGCCAACCTCACTTTGTCAACTCCTCAGCTAATCTTGTTTCCTCAGATGAAAGGCTCTGAGTCCTCACTGGAATGGATCTCAGCTGAACTGCTGCTAAAAGCCTCAAAGCTTAAAAGCCTCTAGTTCCTGGTCCTCANGCCTTATATACCTTTCTGCTNNCTGCCATAACTTCCTGGGATTAAAGGCATGTGTCCTTCCCAAGCAAAGACATGGGATCTCAAGTGTCGGGATTAAAAGTGTATGCCACCATTTTCTGGCCTCTATGTCTAATCTAGTGGCTGTTCTGTTCTCTGACCCCAGGAAAGCTTTATTAGGGTGCACAATGTATCAACCACACCTTCACAGCTACAAACTGATGACTGGAGCCCCTTATCTGCCCCTCAAATGACCTTTCAGTGGCCTCTTCCAGTGACCTTTAGAATGACATCTCAACCAGCAGAGGTCATCATAGTCATGTCCTACTTATGAACAAGTCTCAAGGAATTGCAAAGCTTTTGATTCTAGTCCATTCAGGCCCCTGCCTTTCCCATCAAGGAAGTCTAGTCCTCAGCCTGGCATTCACTTTCCCTTGTGGCTGACTGTGGGCAACCAGCAGGAAAGACACCCAACTGCAGTCACCTCAACCCGAGCACCGTGGCTTTAGGTGTCTCCATTTCATGAATTTGTGCCCATCCTCACTGGGCCTTGTCAAGCACTTTCCCTGGAAAGATAATTGGCTTAGTCTCCAGTTGTTCTTAATGATATCCTGTAGTTCACACACATGGAAAGGAAAAGCAGCACTCACTGTCCAGGGATCGGATCCGAAAGCAGATGCCTTCCTGCCTGCCCACCACTTCATCTCCACTCCTTCCTTCTAGTAGAGATCACGGTATAAGGTGAAAAGGTTTCCAGGAAATATAAGCTGTGTCTCAGGCTCCTAGACTCCTTCCCTCACTGAGAAAAGTGTTCTGTATCCTATTAGCTCAGAAAGACAGCCAGCTCTGCAGACCAGAAAGGAAGGTGGGGCAGGGGGTATAGGGAAGAGGAGAGAGGACAGGGACAACCATTTCCCAGCAGCAAANAAGGCTCCTGTGGGTGACATGTTTTGAATATGTCTTCTTGTTTAATTTTCTCCATGATTCTGCACAATAAGGGATATGTTTTCATATCTAAAGTTTAAGGAGGTTGAAGCCCTTGGGAGCCTCACATGTGTTCATGTGAGAAAGGCTAGATTTATCCTAACCCGAACTGAAAGGAGTGGAGGGACTCATGTTTTTTACATACTTTTTGATTTCGAGCCTTTTTGTTTTTACTATTTAATGTGGATATTCTTTAAAGAATTTTTTAAAAAGCCTTTTCTGGTAGAACTTTCAGTTAGTGTATTCCTCAACATCTGGAATTCCCACAGGAGACTGTGTCACCAACATTAGTGTTGGGTAGGAGGTGATTCAGTGGGTAAAGCACTCACCCCCCTGAGCCGGAGTGAGTAGATGTCTGTAGTGAAACTGTATTTGCCAGACAGGACAGCACAGTTGCACACATGGACTCACAATGGCTAAGACTGCATGCACAAGACTTTCACAACTTCAAGCCAGCCAAAATAACAGCATGGATGGGCGAGGGTCATGAAGGTTTGCCCATATCCNAGGAGCTATTGGCAATTTCTGGCTGCTGGGAGTTGGAGAGNCAGTTTTCTTCAAGGCCCTGAGAGGCTACCCATGATGCAATAGATGGTCCACACCTAAGCTACAGACAGAACTAAGTAGATTCAGTAGGAAGGAAGGAAGGTAGCAAGTGTGTGAAGTTGGAAAGGAAATGTGCTGGAGGAGATAAGGGAAGAATTGGAAATGAAGAAATGGAAAGTGGTTTTGATCAAAATACACTTATGCGTGTATGAATATTAAATAAAGTATTTTTAAAATGGCAGCTGTGCCAGTGAAAGATGAGCTTCTGTGGCTTTGCACAGCATGTTGGGTAAAGTATATGAATCAGCGAACCTGAGCATCATGACTAACAGCCCCAAGTGTGCACAGTCAGCAGTGTGGAAGAAGTTGTAGAGGCTCCTCCAAGGTACAGAGAGATTACTAGCACTCCACCTGGGCACCATCAAAGCCAAGAGAAACAAGGGAAAGGAATACAAAATGGCATATCTACTGTCTCCAACCACAAGGGAGACTTAAGCAAAAATAAGACTAATGACAGCAATAACAGCAACAAAACCCTTTTCTTCAGGTATAAGTAGTACCTAGGTCTCCAGGTGAGGACTCACTTTTTCTTCAGAGCTATGAACCAGGAGTGAAATTTCCGAACACTGTCTTAGTTTTTTCCTCTAACAACAAAAATAGACACAGCTATAAGAAGAATCCTAGTAAGCAGAAATGGTAGGATGAAACAGCAGGATGACAAACTTCATGTTAGCACGGTCCATGATGACTTAGAAGACAGATGCAAAGAAAGATGATAACCCAATCCCTGCTCATCTCTACAAAAAATTATGCAGCTCCAACCAGCCACAGATCATGAGTCATGATACCGGGTGTCTGAAAGGGTCTCCAAAGAAGAGAGGTACCAAGTCCTTTTGAGACTGCAGAATCTCTCCCATGACTCCGGACTGTTGTAAAATAATAAAACTCACAATTTAAAANGTATCTCTGGGGTTGGGGAGATGGCTTGATGGGTAAAGAGCCTACTAAGTACTTGCTAAAGTACCTACTTAGTAGGTAAAGAGTCTGCTGCCCAAGTGTGAGGACCTGAGTTTGATCCCCAGAACCTACTTAAAAAAAATTCAATGCGGCTGCCTACTCCTGTCTCCCCAGCACTGACAAGGGATGAGGCACAGACACGGGAGCACTCCTAAAGCTCACTGACCAGCTAGCCTACAGAATCTATTGAGCTCCAGGTTCAGTGAGAGACCCTGTCTCAAAAATAAGGTGGAGAGGCATGATGGCTGACACCTGATGTTGACCTCTGGCTTCCACATGCATACATGGGCACATACATGTGAACACACAATACACACATGTGCGAACACAGAAACACACACAACACACATGCACACAGTAGCTCAAAAAAGGAAAACAACGACGTCACCGGTAGAGTGAAGAGTCAGGTGTACTCTGTCTACACCATTAGGACAAATGGGAATTCTGATTACATCTGTTCACATTACTCAAGAAGAAACGGGAAGGAAACGGTGTGTTGTTACAGGGATATACCTCAACCAAATGAGAGTGAGGAAGGGGGAGAATACATAAATACCTCCCCGACTGCTCAAAATCTTAACATAGAAGAAAACCCTCAGGTAATAAATTCTTTATGCTGTCATGTTTCTGTAGGTTGAGAGACACCATGAATGAGATCACAAGCAAGATGGTAAGGGGAAAGACTAAGATGAAAATTGAGATAGCAAAGACAAGAAAATCAGTCATAAACCAAAACACCCTGTGGTGGAATGTGGAGCATAATAGACACAGCTGAAAACAATTACAAATATATAAGACTGTAATCACAGTGGGCATAGACAGAAAAAGACCAATAGCCTCAAACAACAAGGAAAAAAATAATAGATGGAAAGAAAATGGCCCAGCCTAAGGCATATTATCATTACCAAAATAGAAAATTCAATAATGAGACAAAAAATTTTAAAATATATAGATGAGACCTTCCTTGAAACTAAGTAAAACAATCTATATTCTAAAAATACACAGAATGTTCCAGTAAAAAGTAATAACAATGAGAAAATGATTAGAATCATAGTTAAGTTACCAAATTCTGAGAGAACAAGAAAACTCCCCAGATATTCAGTAAGAAACAAAGCAAGTCACACAGCAGACACTAGCTTCNGATTCTTCCCTGTAAACTTTAGAGAACGAATTTGTNCTCATTTACTTCCCTGCTGTAGTGGTAAAACCATGACCAAAGAGAACTTGGGGAAGAAATGGTTTGTTTCAGCTTACCACATACAGTCCATCATTGAAAAAAATCAGGGCAGGCACTCAAGACAGGAACCTAGAGGTAGGAACTGAAGCAGAGGCCACAAAGGAGTGCTGCTTGCTGGCTTGCTCCCCTTCACTCAGGCAGCCTGTTTTCTTACACAGCCNNGGACCGACTGTACAAGGGTAACACCACCCACAGTGGGCTAGGCTCACCCACATTATTAATCAAGAAAATGCCCTACAAACTTGCCCACAGGCCAATTTAATAAGGCAACTTCTCAAGTAAGGCTCCTCTTATCAGGTAACTCTAGTTTGTATCAAATTGACAAATCTAACCAGCACCGAACTAGACCAGCCAACTTCTACAGATGTTTGCATTTAAGAAATTCTGACCCAAGACTATCTTGGCAAACTGGGATGCCATGTAAGTATATTGAACAGTTACCTGTGCCATGAGAGAATTAAGGGGTTAGAACATTGCAGGGAGGCCTTTAAATACACACACACACACACACACACACACACACACACACACACAAAACTACCTAGTTTTTTTCTTAATCTCTTAAAAGGAGCCTATGAAACACTTTTAAGAACATTAAGGTCATTGATAGCTATTAACAATAAACTACAAATTCATGGACATGATTAATAAGTCAAAATTTCACTTCTCAGAATGGCCCATTCACGTATTTGCAATGTCATGGCGGCCTCCCTAGACATCAGCCACGTAATACTGACTACTCAGCCTCAACACCTTCCCTCCCCCAGTGCCTCTATAGAGTCATCACCCAAGAGCACATATTTCCTGGTTGAGGAAGGGCCTTTCAATGCTATGATGTCTTTTACGAGTCTCACATGGCTCCTGCCTGAAACCAAACCTGGCTTTAGAGATCCGGAAATTTCAANTTTCAATTTTAATTTCAAGCTCTCTCCATTTCGTGGGGAATTTGATGACTAAGTCCATATTAAGAATTTTCATTTCCTTTGAAATTATGTATCCCCTCTGCCTATCATATCTTTGTCTTATAAAAGATGCCTTTGTCATTTTTAAAGTCTTTCCTAAGACAGCGATTCCTCAATCCCCTCCCTTTGAATTCAGCATCTCGGGTATCCAGGTAGCCTCAAACTCTCTATGTAGCAAGATGACTTTGAAGTCCTGCCTCTCTGGCACCACTTCCCACATCCTGAGCACGCACTACAACACCTGGCTTCCCCCAGTTCCTGTGAATTCTCCTTTGTGTTTTTCAGCACTTCTGCCTTATATTGTTGAACATGATGATAAATCAAGAACTCCCCCACAGAGTCAATGAGTACTTCTCAGGTTGCCCCTGAAGCAGAAAATGAGAAAAATTAAGTATATTTAAAAACCNTTACTAATTATTAAATTCCATCTTAACTTTACAGTCATCTCCTTTTAGTGAATGAAATGGGGATGATGTAACTACCACGGAAATAAAAGAAAAGACCAATGACGAGTCACCACACACAGCCTGAGTGGATAGAAGCTGGCAACAGTACCTGACAACCGGACTGGAATTCCTTGAGGACTGGGAGTGTGAGCAGTGACTGGATGGGCCCCTGGGATTATTAGATGAGGAGCTGCAATGATTTAGTCAACACTAAACCAGAGAGGATGACCTTGAAAGTTTTGTTTCCCGTAATCTATTTATTCATGAAACAGTCCCTAATTGGACACCCACCCCTGGCTATAACTCAAGATAAGGTGTGGGTCCCTTGTTAATAAACACAACAGTAAATCTTAATATCCTGCACATTTTCTAAATCTGCTGCTTTTGAAGAATGATCCTGTATCTTTCCTTTTCCCTAGAAAAGAGGGTCTTATAGTTGATCTTGACTGTCAACTTGTCTAGATTTAGAATCATGTAGGGGTGTATCTCGGGGCATGTCTGTAAGAGCATGCCTAGAGAGGGTCAGCTGAGGGGGGACAGACCTCCCCTCCATGTGGGAAGCACCTTCCAGCTGGTGGCTGAGATATAGAGTAAAGGGAAAGCGGCACACGTGTGCCTGAGTTCATGGCCGTCTAACAGGGTCCATTACTTCCACTCCTGCTGCCGCTGCTCTCCTTCACCAGCATCAGCTTATCTGGCCTTCCATGTGGACTCAATACCAGAGATACTTCTGGAATATTCCAGGTCTTCAGGGCATTGTTAAGACTGCTGAGATGTCTCGCTTGTTGGTGAGCAGCTACCAGGATCTCTGCCTCTCTAGTGTGCAGACAACCATTGGACTGCCTAGCTCTTATGGTATAAGCCAATAACATCATCATCATCATCATCATCATCATCATCATCATCATCATTATCATCATCATCTCCATCCCCTTTACACACATTCTATTAGTTATGTTCCTCTAGAAAATTCTGCCTAATCCATAAGGTGTCAGAGAGCATTTTCTGCCAGGAGCACCTGCTATCTTATTGGCCATATCCATACCTCAACCACTTGCTAAAACCCCTCAGTGTGCTCTCCCCTGGATTTCAGTGCCCATGAGAAGGAACAGCAGAAATGTACAGCCATATATGGTAGAACTTAATGCTTCTATTGTAAGGTTTTCTGAAGCCTGATATAGCCTTTTTCATATTCACTTTTTTTCTCATTCTGCACTTTCTAGACTTCATAAAGTAGCCAATCTACCAAAAATTACCTTTTCTGTCTCTTTATTCTAGTCTGAGTAAGAAGGCCAGGCTGCGCCCCTTCCGTGCACTCTAGCAGCTCAGCCTCAGCTATGATCTTGTCTCCTGTAGTCTTTCCCCGCTCATCAGCTTATTAGATGCCCAGCAACTGTGATCTACCTTCCACCAGACAGAANGCAAACAGCCTCTTTAGTCTCAACTCTGGTCTTTGCCATCTTAAGAGTNTCATCATTAGACTTGTCTCCTTTTAGGATAATGGCCTACTGCATCTGTCAGCCTCGATAAAGTGAAGGAGGCATAAAGATGTAAGAACGGTGCTTACCGACTAGTTCTATGTCAGAATGCTGATATGCGTACTGTGATTAGAACTGGAAAACACTTATTCTACTGCTATTTTCCAACCACTCCTTAGCTGGCTCTGTGACCTTAGGTATACAGATATAGCTGAGGTATAACTCAGCTTTCATATCTTTTAAATGCAACCACACTTTCGCAGACAGCGGAAAAGATGGAACAAGAAAAGAAACAAAGAGGCATCCCTAGCTACAAGTTTCTCTAAAAACTAAAGGGTTTGTAATGTGGTAGTGTATAGAAGGCTGTTTGCTAGTAACTTTCCCTGTCTCCCTCCAGATTGCTGTTGGGAAACAGGAATGGATAGGTGGGGGAAGGGCCTGGCAACTTTACTCCAAGGAACAGAATTTCATTCCTCTGGCCTTCACTAAGGACCTCCTGTCTAGACAGCTAGAACTGTGCCAACAAAATACCTTACACTGGATGATGATAAACAAAAAGATTTTCTTGCTCATGGTTTTCAAGGCTGAAAATTCCAAGATCAAGGCATTGCCAGATGCAGTGCCTTACAAGGGATCAATTTCTGTCATCAGTGGTTGCTTCTAGCCAGAAGCACACATAGTGGAAGGTGTGAATGAGTTCCCTGGGGTCTCCCACTTACAAAGGTTTTGCTTTCATGACCCACAANTGTGGTGATATTTTATCTGTGCTCTAACAAATAAAGCTTGCCTGAAAATCAGAAGGAGGACCTAGCCAGTAGTTAACCATAGAGGTCTGGAGGTCTGTACAGACAGACAGGAAGTGATAGAGCTGGGCGGAGAGAGGAAGTGATAAGGTGGGGTGGAGAGAGGAGCTCGCTCTCTTTCGGGGGAAGATTTCGTAGGGGTAAGGACTAGTGGCTTACTGCTCTGCCTTTCTCATCTTTCAGCTTTTACCCTAATATCTGGCTCTGGGTTTTTATTAATAAGATCATTTAGCAATTCGTGTTACACACAACTGCCAAATACTATCATATTGTGGGGTTAGAATTCCAACATGAGGTACACAAGAGTTCAGTCTATGCATATTGTGCATATTGCTAAATACAAGGGATTCCTTCCTGATTACAATTTTGATTCTCTCAGAAGGCTAAAACTTTAGTGAGGGACACAGCTGGGAAAACAGGTAAGTACAATAAACTGTGATAGGTACCNTGACCTAACATGCATGGGGCTCTGGGAAAAGGCTTAGCTCTGACCTGGGGTGGAGACTAGAAACAGGGCTGGCTCAACAGAGTTCCAGTCTACAAGTCTGCTGTCCCAGCACAACTGTGGTGGACCAACTGCCACTTTTACGACCCAGGATACTCTTGAGCAGGGAGAAGTGAAATATTAGCTAGAAAGAGATACTTAGATGACGAGAGGAAAGACAGAAAACACAGGATAGCCTCAGGGAGGGCCTGGGTCTCAACCCACCAGCCCAGAACTTTATTCCAAAGGGCTTTTTATCACAATGCCAAGGGGAGGAGCAAAAGACCTCCCCCTTGCTCAATACAGCCAAGTGTAGACCCTTCCAAACACCCGATATTCAGGCCCNTGGTCCAATCATCCTCTTTATGCAGACCTGCTGGATAAAGCCACCAGGAAACCCAGATGGGCTACAGCACACAACTGTCAATGCACCTGCACCTTCTCAAGAGNNTTCAGTTAAGAGGTGCACGGATGACTCAGTGGATGAAGCACTTGCCATACAAATATGACAACCTCCGTTCGAATCCCCAGAACCCATGCAAAAGCCAAGCTGTGACATGCGCTTGTGATCCCAGTGCTCTTATAATGAGGGGAAGGCTCAGAAGCTCATGGGCCAGCTAGCCTGGTTTATGCAGTGGTGAACAATAAAAATCCGTGATTTAAACAAGGTAGAAGGTGAAGACTGACACTCAAGGTTGTCCTGACCTTCACACATATGTTGTAGCATGTGCATATGCACACACACACACACACACACACACACACACACATGCACAAAGTAAGAATTAGAACAATATGGCCATGGGCACAATCTCCTTTTCCAAAACAGAGAGAAAGTAGGGTAGTAGTAGAGTTCTTTGGGTGATTATAAGTTTTATTTATGGAGCAAAATAGTCTCTTATTGAGTGTCTATTCGACTAGTCAGTCCTACAAAGAGTACTCCAGATAGCATTAGATAATGCATAGTATGCACTGCTCCTCACCCTCATGGCGGGCATCATTGATTGATTACTATGATCCATACTGAAAACAGTTCAGATACAGCCTCACCATTTTGAGNGGCTTCAGGCTGCCACTAACAACTGAGTGCAGATAAAATCTTGTCTTCCAGCTTTGGGGACGGGAAAGCAGCCTCTCTTTCACCACCACTCAGNCCTCATCTAGAAGAAAATCCAGTTGCAATGTTATCTGTGCAGGTGTGTGTATGTGTGTGTAGAATGCTGGAGTTAGTCTGCCTGTGATAGACACTGCAAAAATAGACCAGAATCTATTTTCTTCCAGAAAAAAAATTTACTTTCCAAGCTTCCCACAAAATAATACTTCATTTCCTTTATGAACACAACAAAAACTTGCCTACTATTACTTTCATATTTTCATATTCTCTCTGTCTCTCTGTCTCTCTGTCTCTCCCTCCTCCTCCCCTTCTCCCTCTCTCTGTCTCTCCCTTTCTCTCCTCTCATTGAAGAGATTGAAAAATGTCACCTTAGTGGAGACTGAGTCATTGAGTTCATAGACCTGACCTGTCAACAAATGCATTCTGAAGGTGTGTAGCGCAAGCAGCCCTGGACTGAGTATCGCAGAGACACAGATCTGCACTCAGTGAGGCTGAGGTCAGCTCTCCACTCCCTGCTCCNAGCAGGCTCCCACCTGAAGTACAGAAAGGGAGGAAGGAAAAAATGGTGTACAACATCCCTGCAAAGAAGTCGACAGCACAGGATAAAGAGTGCAATATAACTTTTACAAAAGGCTCCTCTTCTCACCTACACAACTAGTTTCCCTCTAACCTGACATGTTGTTCATGTAGATTGCTTTTAGTGTGGCAGTGCAGGGAAGTTCCCCATGTTGGCACTCAAAATATGACACCTGAGGGTACAGCATCTCGGAATGTTGAGTTCTTGAACTGAATGGGTTGAGAAGTCTGTCTGACCTCCAGCCTTCCTGTCTCTCATTCCTCTTCCTCACAAGAAATAAATCAGAAACTAGAATTTCCCTTCCCCAAAGTACATTACAGAAATTAGACTCTCTCTTCCCCAAAGCAAATTCTGGGTGGTGTCCTGCCCCCACACCCAGAAGGAAGGACTGCAACAGAGGTAGAGATTCATCAAGCAGGCTGTGCTAGGGCCCCATTAATCTATTGTCATAAGCCTGCACCCTCCTGTCTCATCACATCCCTACACAGATGGCCATTTCATGAGCCTAGGAATGATGCCAGATGGTTTCCTCCTGGATCCTAGGTCTCCCTTTCTGAACTCTTCTATATCACACTAAACTTCTTCGTCTGGAGCATATATTTGTTATGCTTATTTCTTGTTTTGTTAGCCTGTCCTTTGTTGTAGGTATGTCAGGGTGCTCTCATCGTTCATAAGGAAAGACATCATATTCATCTATCTCTGAAAATGTCTAGAATCATACATCAAGGCTGTGGGATCCCTTTTCAGCCTGATGACTTACACAAACTAGTTCTGGCAGAGGTGAAGTGAGAGTGCACGGAAAGGCACCAGCACTGATGGATTATCTCACCCAAGTGTTCCCCACCCTGTGCACATACAACAGCTGCCTCTGGGGCACCCACATCTCCCACCCTTCTAGGAATTATCTCATATTTAACTGTCAAGTGGAACCATAAGAGCCTTGACTCTACAGTTTGTATGAGAAGTCTACATGTGCCCTGTGCCTCTCCCTTGCTGCCCTTTGAAATGATTCTTAGGCTAGCCATAGAGATGAATCTATGCCATGGTCATCACCAGGTCCTTCTT
This sequence comes from Neotoma lepida, assembly GCA_001675575.1. NCBI lineage: Eukaryota > Metazoa > Chordata > Mammalia > Rodentia > Cricetidae > Neotoma > Neotoma lepida. The sequence continues at coordinate 92,583 of LZPO01027532.1, read as the reverse complement.
TGACCAAATCTCCAATGTGCACTTGTGGCTCTGCCTCCTGTGTCTGTTCTTACATACCATCCACTCCTAGCGGAACCACCTTAGCCCACGACCATGCAAAGCACCATCAGCACTGGCTCTGTGTAAACAACCATCCCTTGAGGTTTGAAGGGATAGAACGGAGACTACAGCCATTCATGTGAAAATTGAAAACTGACATTTGTGGTACAAATGCATCCATTCTTCTCATGACCCCTGCTGGCTACAGTGCTTCTCTTCGGCATCAGTTTCCTGCCAACTTATGCCCCTGGTTCTCTACAGCTTCCCCTCAATCTGCCTGTCTTCTCCTAGTTCCCTCACCCCTCACCTACAGAACCTCTTCCTGGATGGCCCTTGGAAATTAAAAATTCCCTGCCATGTTTTTGTTTAGCATGCAGAATAACACTGCTGCCCCTGGCTGATGTTCTCTCCTTCAAAATGATGCCTGGGGAGAAAGCAAGCTCGATTTCTACCCTTCAAGAAACCATCAAGATAGATTTGTAATGTTCTACCTTCTTTGATGTAAAACAAAACCTTCCTTAGCCTGCAAAGTGTTACATTCATTTCTCCTGCTGTTTAAAATGGCAATTTTACTTCCATTGTACAAATAAAGAAATAGAAGGAAAATTTTCATTGCTCATATGAAATGCATCTATTCTCTACATACTGAACTTGAGGAATGCCCACAAAGAAAGCATTTGTAAATAATATTCTCTTATTAAATAGGTAAATAATATTCTCTTGTTAAATAGGCCAGTTCTATATACATGTGAAAAGAGCTGCATGTTTCGTATGCCACAAATATATTTTTAGATATAGACTTTTCTACCTTTTTATTAGTGTTATTACTTTGTATTCTCTTGAGATGAAAAATCCAGAGTTTCAATGTTATCAGTAAGCAAAGAAAGCAGGAATCTGAGGAATTTGCACCTAGAGCTATAATTTGCAGCCATATGCTGTCCTACATTGCCATTGGTGTGTTGGGGGAAATATACTTGGCCTTTGTCATTACCTAAAGCTAAAGCCAGAAAAGGCTAAAATGAAGACATGCTTGCTCCTTAGTCAAAGGGAGAATTTCTATGTTCACCCACTTTACTGTTTCCCCACTACCAGTCCTATCCTCATCTCCATTCTCTGAGTAGAAGAGAGAAGGACAAGCATTGGGAGAAACTTCNAGGAACACTGCACTATCTTGGGGAATGGTCTCAACAAATCCAATTAACACTTCAGGTCAGAATACAGTTAAAGTTGTAGTTGGCTGGAGAATTTTCTGTAGTGTGGGGGAATGGAGAAGACAGCTACTAGAGCTGAATAGTTGTTTCCTGACTTGTTCCCTCAATGGACAATTACAGATGGAGTCAATACGAGGCTCAAGATATGTCCTTCCTTCCTTTTTTCCCCTCTTCATTAGGAAAGTGATACATTTTCACTAATGTATATTCACCTACTATTGGTCACGCCCACGCTATTTTAACTGTAATATACCATTTATTCTTTGAAATGAATTCATGAGCTATGTACCATCAGCTGCTACCATAATCTTGATTAGTGTAAAGACAGTTGAAGAAATAACTGAAGAGTCCTGAGCAATCTAGACCTAAAAAGAAACAGTTGTGTGAGGAGGGGGTTATCCAAAGGAACCCCAACAAAGGGAGCCTGGAGTAGTGATGGGGCAGGGGAAGGACAATTACCAGCACCCACTCCAGCCCAGGCAGCTGTGAGTGCTTTTCCCCTTGTTCTATTAGAACCTCAGGGGTTATGCTGACAAAGATTCACACTATAGATGAAGGTACAACTGCAGACCATACTGCTCATGATCCAAAAGTAGTTTGTGGGATTGAAATCTGACTCTGTCTAGTTCNATCACACCAAGAGCCTGGAAATTGAGCTGAAGAGCTAACATTTCCAACTCCTGTTCTGAACTCCCATTCGAACCTCAATACCTAAGCTTTGCCTGATGGAAAATGAAAGAAAGGGTAGAGAGACTAAGACGCTAAGAGCTTGTACTGCTCTTGCACAGGACCAGAGTTTGGTTCCCAACACTCATGTAGGGCAGTGTGCAACTTTCTGGAACTCCATCTCCAGGGGCTTGGATGCCTTCTTCTGGCCTCTGAGGGTACTGCACCCACATATACTCACATATCTTAAAAAATAAAGTAAATCTTCTGTTTAAGTTGAAAGGATTTTGGAGCCCAGCCTACATACTCACACATATACACATCTGGCTTGAACCATACAAGTCTAGACTAAGCAGTAAATATTTCAGACAGGATATTTACATGCAGTACTTGGGTTGAGTTGCCCTGCAGACTGGCTCTTGCCTCTATTAAGATGACAGAACATCCCAAGGATACATGTAGAGATCACTGTCTTCTCAGCTATCTCATAAGATGATATAGAAAACCACAGGGGTGGAAACAATGCTAACGAGTTGATCCCGTATAGTCCAGAACTAGAAGATGTCAAAGCCCCTCTCCTTGGAGCCCTAGCCCTGATTTCTATGACAAAGCCACTGTCTCTGCCGGGGTGTCCTGTTTCTGCCATGAACTCCTGAGTCAGCCTGGAGGCGCCAGCTCCGATGGCACCAGCACCACTTCCCAGGTGGAGTTATAATTAGCCATGGGAAAAATATCAAACTCTTTTTTTTCATCACACAACTTGAAGAAACCACAGCTCTGATGTTCAGGGGAGAGAGGAGTCTGGGTGTGCATGCGTAATGTCTGTACATACCCAGGTGTCTGTGAGCATGTACACGCATATGTATGTGTGCACGTGTGTGTGTGTGTGTGTGTGTGTGTGTGTGATTTGTTCATCTATGTGCCCTGGTCTCTTGCATTTTTGTTGTATCTTGAACAAATCTTAGAAATCATCTAGCAGATGGTCTGCCAAGAGCCTGCTAAAGCCTAACCTCCCACATTAGATGCTGATGGAACTTCTGATCCAGGGTGAGAGGAGAAAGGACAGATGATTCGGAAAGCCGGGAAACTATCAACGCCCTTTTTTATTTGAGATATCAAGAAAATGTATCCATACTACTTGATAGCTAGCTAATCACACTTTNCCTTCTAAAACACTCCTCAGCATTCATATTTATTTCGATTTTATACATAAGACAAATGATGCTCAAACAATAGTCCCCAAATCACATGATCTCNAAATGGATAAAAAGGAAATCACCTCATACCACCACTGTCCCACCTGAAGTTTTGTGTCCTTTAACTGCCTCCCTGCTGCTTACTCCTGTCCTTTTAAGGGACACTGTGAAATTATGAAATGGAAATAGTTATCCCACATATGCCTTTTCACCCTCCAAAGATTTCAGTGCACATAAAAATTAAAACCATGTGGTGTTCTTCCCNTGGAGAAACATTTTTCCCTCTCACATCGATTTTTTAATAACAAGGACACCTGTCATAGAACAAATCCAAAGAAGCAGAACAGTACATGAGAGCAAGCCCATGCATCAAAGGCTCAACTGCAACAGTCGGGGGCAGCAGGAAGCTCNATGGTGTGGATGAAGACTGAGACAACCTCAGGAGTGCAGGAGAGTTTGCCCTGATGCTGATGTGTGAGTGGTAAAGACAGGCTTTACCTGTCTTTGTGTAGAATGCTTGATTGCCTGTGGTAGACCTATGTATTTCCTCTCAACACATAGCATGAAAGAAGAGTAAAGACAGAAAGAGCCTCCGAGGGAAGCTGAACAGATCAAAGGGTTGAGGTAGCCATTCTGAGACAAGAAAGGAGACGGTATACGAAGATCACACANTCATGCCAGACAGAAGCAGGGTCCACCAGTATCTCACAGGACAGTGAGTTAAACAGCCGAGAGGAATGCATAAATTAAAGTATGCTGAAAATTAGAGAATACTGCCAAGTATTCTTTAGCTAAGAACTAGGTTTGACCAGTGCCCTCTCCCTCTTCCTCTCCCTCTCCTTTCTCTCCTTTCCATGAATATTGCC
>LZPO01027532.1:28226-46129 GCA_001675575.1 Neotoma lepida | reverse complement strand
CTGCCTCTAAGCTGCCTTGCCATAGGCCAAACAGCTTTATTTATCAACCAATCAGAGCAACACATATTCACAGTGTACAGAAAGACATCCCACAGCACCCCAGAAAAGACAAGATGTGCTCCACAGAGTCCCAAACATCACCTGCAGCACTAGAAGTTGGCACAGTGGTACCCTCGGGAGATGATAGCTAGACAATGTCACCGATTTTTGAGATACTGGCTTTNATGACTCACTTAGACACTAGTTACACTTCATTTGTTCAGTTCATGAGAATTCTGTAAGCTGTACCTGAACGATTTGAATGTTTGAGAAATGGATATAATTCTTCAAGAACAAATATTTTAAAAACACAAATTCCACACTTCCGTTTCAGTTCTTGCCTTAACTTTGCGATGTTTCCTACCCATTGTGCTTGACCTTGTGGGAATGTGNAGGAAGCATTAGCCCACAGTTCAGTACAGCAAATCATAAAGTGGCCTGAATGATAATAAGCAGGAAAGAAATTTAATAAAATAGGTCTTCAATGAATTTAGGCTCTCGTTGATTCCTAGCTAGTATCTTTGCCCTCAGTTTTTAGCTGCCCTCCCACGTATTCATGCCGGAAACTATGAGTTTTTGAAAAAAGCATGTCGCTGTGCCTACATCAGTAGAACACATATCCCCTCCCCTTGCCTTTGGGCTTGATCATGTGACCTTCTTTGGCCAATTATATATACAAGAGAGACAGTATGCCAGTTATCCTAGACCTCCAGAGACTTCATACACTTTGATTCCCCTCTGGTGCTTTGAAGGGTGTTCTAGCAGCTTCTGTATCACATTTTTTAAAAGATTCATTTGTTTTTAATAAGTGTTTTGCCCACATTTATGTATGTGCATCATATGTGTGTAGTGCCAACAAAGACCAGAAGATGGGGTCAGCTCCCCTGGAACTGGACTTAGAGATGGTTGCTAGCCACCATGTGGGGTCTGGGAACTTGAAGCAGAAATATCCCACAACCCACAGACAAATGCTTGTTCTATACAGTGGAGAATTTTTTTTTGTAGTTGTTTGTTACACAGTAATTGCTAACAATACACTTGCCACAATCAAAATCCAGAAACATGTAGTACATAATATGTATTATACAACACAAGCAAGTTGTATAATTCTGATTTCTTTAAGCTGATAGAACAATTTATATACAATGCAGCCTTTTCTAGATTTTAAATAGGAATGGCAAATACTACAAAAATAATAGCTGTGGTAATAACCTTCCATGTTAACTCAGCTGGGCTGAGGGATGCTGAAACAGCTGTTAAACATTATTTCTGTGTGTTCTTCTCCTGGAAGAGATCAGCAATGGAACCAATGGGCTGCATTAAGACTTGATGTCATCATAANTCTTCNTCTCCTTGGACTGAGACATCCATCTTCCCCTAGCCTCAGCATTTGAAACTCCTGCTTGTCAATCCTTCAGACTCTGACCAGAACCTAACACCACTGCCCAACCTGCTCCTAGGACTCGGGCTCAGACTGAATATTCCAGTGAGGCATATTGCTTAAACCTCCTGTGCCTTTGAGCAACAACCTAGCTGTCCTGCCCTGGCCTGGAAAATGGATCCAGGCAAAACAATTAAGAAGAGCCTCTCACTATGGACAAAACAGGATACTTTCACATCAACCTAAAGAGAAAATTAACACTTCCCTCTTCCCCAGGTTACCATTTACTCCTCTACCTCAAAACTCGGGGTATAAGAAACTCAGCGCCCTTGAGTCAGTCATTAGACCTCTTATCTGCCCTTAGCTCCAGCTGTTTCTCCAAGCTGCAGTGCAAATGAGCCCTGCCTTGGCAAACCCTGGAAGCTCTTTGGCTTTAAACGTCTTCAAAATTCTCAGAAGGCTTGAGCAGCAGTGGNAACAGATAGCACATCAATAGTCTTTGGCGGAAGCGCCGGCTGCTGACATTCAGCAGTTCTCGCAAAGGCTTTATTTGTATAGCAGCACTGTCACAGTACTAGGCCTGCAAAGAGAGCCTAGCATCTGTCAAAACAGGAATGCGGCTGAGAGTACCTGACAGGAATCTGAGAAGTAGGCCCGACTTGGAATCACACTGACTTCCCACCTCCAGAGCAACCCACTTTCTCTTGTGATCAGCAAGAAAATAAAAAATGAACTAAGGCCCTAGAATGTGGTTGACTAAGTGCTAGGGGTGTATGGCTATTATTTCATTTAATCCTTGTAACAGCCTTCAAGGTCAGTGTGTGTACACCAATGNTCACAAACAAGGAAGGGTAGGGGACTCGGGGAGATTGACTTCCTAAAAGGCTGTGCCATGATGGGTCTGTCCCACCATGTTCTTAGAACCAAAAGATGAGTGTGCTTGTGTNAGNGCTTAAAGAAAACATTTAAAAGTCCCCAATGATGGGNATACTTTCAAAAGTTCACAGTTGTTTATCTGAATGGTAAAGACAGGAAACAAACCTGTCCCTAGAATCCAATGTCAACCTTGCATTTTCTTTTAGGTCTAAGTGCCAAGGTCAAGGAAGGTGATGGTGAGTAGACTTACTTCATGTGAAAACGAAGATTCCTCTCACTGGAGGGCTGGCAGGCCTCAGCTCCCACTGAAATCACCCAGTGTCAGCATTGTGACCACTGCACAGACTGTATCTACCACACAGACAACAGCATCATTGGGACAATGTGACTGGAAATGGGATGGGCAGAGTCTTACCCTTCTAGACACATCTAAACACCAAGAACATAATCTTCTAATATTCCTGGGATCCTACATTTCTGGATTCCAGAACAAAGGCTACTCTGTGAAGCTCACCATGATTCTGAAATGGATTTAGGTCCCAATGAAGGCAATCTTTCAATTATTAATCACTTGCTTGTCTCCTACCCTGACCCCCTGGGGGAAACCTGAACAAATTTCCATTTACATCAGAAAGGCTACCAATGACCAAAGAAAGAAACAATTCTATCAAAGTACAACTTGCTCAACCAGTGAGTTTACTGGGGTTACTTACAAGAATAGGGGTTAAGGGTTATTTACAGGAGGAGGCATGAGTTAAAGGGAGGTGCATCACTGAAAAACCCTCCCCCACATTGGAGTATGAATTATCACTTATAAAAGCTATAATCTTACATTTCCACAGAACTCACAGGCAGCTGGAGAGTCGGAGATTCTCCTTTAGGCCTGAGAGTCCTCTTCCTCCAGTAGTCCTTATTGCTTATACAACCTCAGGGAACGAGGGGCCTTGCGAATCTTGTAAGTTTCAGGGACTTCCTGATATTTGGGGGTTGTTAACTTCTTGAGTCANAAAGAGTCTTCTTCCAGGAGGGAATTGTTTAAACTACAAGGCTATTGGCATTCAGCAGTGCCTGTCAGTAGGTGAAGGCTGTCACTTCTGCATTCTAATGGATCATATTTGCCAATCTAGTGATGNAAGCATCAGAAAACAGATTCATGGTGTATCTGTTTTTAGTATCTCACTCAATAACTCGCATACAAAAGTATCAAGATGGGCTTCAATTTCCACTTGTACATCCCATAAAAAGCATTTCAAAGCTTAGTTCTAAATTAGTATCCTTGGATATAATCACTTGGACTGTGTTTACAGCCATCAAACAGTAAAAGTACTATAACATTTTGAGCTAGCCCACGATTGCTGGGAGAAAGATGTCACATTAAAAGGTAAGATGACTGACTGCACTGAAGTGTANAGGTGCAGATGAGTCTCCTTAATAAGATGCTTCTCAAGAGCAACACAAANCAGCATTTGCTTGTCTAACTTGAGCAGCACTAGGTAGGTAAGTAAGTAGATAGATATAGATGAAATAGATAAAAGTAATAGAGAGAGATACAGATACTCATCCTTGGTTTAGAAAGTCTGTCCTGTATGGAACAATAATACTTTATTACTTAGACAAATGAGCAGCTCTGTGAATCCTTAAATATAGANAAATTGCTGTAAATTTTAGAAAGGGTTTTGTTTTAATTCCTTTTACAGAATTAGATCAATAACTACCAGGAAGATTACCAAGGTTCTCAGAGCTCTGTTATAGATGGTCTGTCCTTAGCATTTTTTATGATTAGAGGAAAGGCATGTCTAGCAGAATACGGCTGTACAAACTAATAGATACACCAGGATCACTTGGGCTGAAATCATGTTATCTTATTGACTTTAACAGCTAGTAGAAAGCCGAGGTCAGCAGGTAGAAACATAAGTAGATGTAAGTACTCACTAAAGTGTGAAAACCAGATCATTGTTATGTGTGAATGTAGATTTTTGTAACAATGCACTGTGATGGAAAATGCAAATAATTATTTTATTAAAAACAAAAATTATGCCAAAAGTATGAGTAGACAATTCACAAAAAAGGAAGCCCCAAAGCTAGCAAAGCTAATAAGGAAAGAGTGCAAGTTAAATATGCTGATTGGCCGCTTGATCCACATCACATGAGTAAGCATCAGAGTCCTATGATGCAGGGGATTGGCAAGGCTGTGCAGGCATGAAAACCACAGTCTGGGACTATGAACCTGAACGGGTGTTTTGTGTACACTGTGAAAATTAGAGTGTATGTCCTTCCATTTCATTCCTTAAAGAAATCCTTGTCTGGGTACAGAACAACTACTTACCAGAACTGTGCTTTTGGAAGCAAGGAGTCCAATTTTCCTGATTTTTCCATCATCAGGAAAAATGGAAAGATAAATTGTAGCCTCCAACTTTGGAATATTTACCTGGAAGTAGAAGCAATGAAATAAATGTGCATAGAATATGACTAAACTCCAAAAGCTAATGTTGGGTGATTAAAACAAAAATCAGAATGAAGGCTATAGTGTAACACCATAGGTGTTAGCCTAAACACACACACACACACACACACACACACACACACACACACACACACACAATCATGCCTATTCACTGTAGTTTCTGTGGAGCATTGGGCTAAGAGTCAAGCATTACTAGACTGTTGTTAAATGCTGTAAAATCACCATCAATGTTAATGACGTCTTTATTCCAAGCACCTCTTTTAATGGTTATTTTCCCTTTAAATAAGCTAAGATGTTGGGGGTTAGTAGCTTGACTCGCTAATTGACAGCTAGCTGCAAGGCCCTTCTCAGGGCTCTGCTTGCCTGGAGTGAAGGACTATCATCAGCCAAGCCCACTAGAGCTGCTCTCACACCAGCACTAGCTGCTTTGAACACTCCATAGGTACCTTGAGAAAGCTACACGATAACCATGACTGTCGTGGGTTGAAGACCCTTCTACCCAGGGCCTGTCTGTGAACTGTAATGCTACTAGATGCTGTGTGCAGAGACTNGCTGGTGTCTGCTCCCACAATTCACCACTGATGAAAGCCAAGGATTATAATAGCTGCCACNTGCCAAATCTATTGGAAGTTCAAGCCNAGAACAATAAGCCTTACACCTGAATGCCAAGAGCAGTAAGTGTCTGGCATCTAAAGCCTGAAGCAATTGGTCTCTAGTTCCTGGCTCTATACACTGGCTCTTTCGGTCCAGACACTAAACTCAAGGCAGGGAAAGGCTCAGGGCCTTCAACACAGGGAAGTCCTACCCACAGTTTCTATCCATGAGCATGAGGACCCCAGACACTGGCTGGTAACAGATATATAGTATGTTAGAGAAAGTGCCTGTGAGTGGTAGGGTCACAGATTAAATAAAAAAAAATAGTTAAAACTGAGACCAGCGCAGGAAAGAATAAATAAAAGTAAAACATGAGAAGGAACTGTGGTGATAGCGTGCCCATGACCTGAGAAGGTCAANGACAACCCAAGCCTCTGGAGTCCAAGTGAATAAAGTATAGGTTGCATGGAGTTGGAGGGGTTAATGATAAAAGGGGTAACGGAGAACCATTGAGACTGAAAATGACAGCATCTTTTCTTGCCAAATGGATGAACCTCAGGGGTCNCAGGAAGTTTTGCTAGCTATAAGTTCAGCCCTGTTTTCCTGCTGTGACTGCTCAAGAGCTCCAAGCTACACCAAGTGCCCACTGGGACCTTGTACTATCTCCAGCTCCCAGAAGAAAAGGTGACAACACAAAAAACTATTATAGCCCAGATGTCCTGAACTTGCACTACANCTTAATATAGAATAAAAGACTTTGCTAANGGCAGACAGGAGAAATGAAACCCTGGCTAACGCTGTGGAGGAAGAGCAGCTCACTAGCATCCGTGGCAGCCTATCCCTCTAGCTCTGCTGCCAAAGTTGAAGACTGTGAGGAGTGAGGGGCTCTGCTGCAGTTTCCAGGTTATCCCTAGAATAGGTTGAGAAATTCCAGGAACTACCAATCAGAAAAGACACAAATCCTCAGGACTATAATTGAAGATAATTATCTTCCCAAATCACCATCCAGACTGCAAGGTTCCTGCTTTGCTCTTACTAACAATCAAGTAAGCAAGCAGATACATAAATCAGCAGCACTCACATTCACTTCCAGCAAGCAATTAATAAAACCCTCAACAGGTAAGCAATATTTTTTAGCACATGCGGTAAAATAACAATGGGAGGGATTTAGCTGATGTGTGCAAACATAAATCAAATGGTGTGTTTAAAGATAAATCAGCTGNGGCTGTTGGGATGGCTCAGTGGGTGAAGGTGACAGCTGCCAAGCCTGATGACAGAGAGAACTGATTCCCAAAAACTGTCCTCTGACCTCTACAAATACACTCTCATGCACATACACACACAGAGGTGAGGGCAAATAAATGTATCAAAATGTAGAAAACGAATCAGCTGGAGGCCAACCTATTAAGTATAGAAGTGGTGATGGGACACGCCTTTAATCCCAGTACTTGGGAGGCAGAGGCAGGTGGATCTCTAAGTTCAAGACCAGCCTGGTCTACAAAGCTAGCTCCAGGACAGTCAGGGCTACATAGAGAAACTCTATCGCAGAGAGAAAGAGAGAGAGAGAGAGAGAGAGAGAGAGAGAGAGAGAGAAGAAGAAGGAGGAGGAGGAGGAGGAAAGAAAGAGAAAGACAGCAACTTAAATCATTGCTAGCATCCACATTCTTATTTAAAATAAAGCTGCAGATAAGCATACTAAAGCTTATATTAATTACAAGATGCTTGGCCAATAGTTCAGGCTTATTGCTAACTAGCTCTTACATTTAAATTATCATCTTCTCTGAAGGAGATTGGTGNGGCCAGGAGCAGACATGTCTCACTGTCATGAAAAGCCTAAGTTCTTAAAATATTTTAAATTCCATAGTCTGTAGGNCTTTGAAGTGTTTGAAAATCATCTATTTGAANTATATCTGTGTATGTCCTTGAAAACATACATAACATAACTATAAGTTTGACTATTATAGATAAATATTAATCTGTATTTTAATTATATATTACATGTTTAATTGAGCTGCATAAACACAATACCTTAAATAAGAGTAGAAATATACATAACAGTATAACCAAATTAACTTTAAATTTGTATCAATAAACTAAAATCCATACTGATGTAAAATATTTTGGATTAACAGTTGTTTTTTGGATTGAAGTAGATTCAATAATCTACCCTTTTTCCCATCATTTCTATATCATATCCCCCTTTCTTGTTTTAGAAAGAGATTGACAATGACTAATAACAATTTGTAACCACCCCCCTTAAATGAAAAAAAAAAACATAACCAATATTTTGGGAATATGGGTGTAGTTTTCTAGACTACTTCCTGTTGATTGATGGGCACTAGTAATCTTTAAGGGACCCTGAGAAAATCAGGATAATTGTTAAGTCTTAGCTGGAGTATTTTGAGGCTGGATCATTTTAGTCAGAGGCCATGAAGTTGTCTTGGATGTTGGATCATCTGGNCCATTTTTACTGGTATCTAGTCCTCTTGTTCTGAAAATACATAAACTTTTAAAGGTAACATACATACCTNTGTTAATACAAATATAAACTGTATATTGTATACAAGTCAGCCAAAGATGATTTTTTTGTTATATGCTTGAGCAGGTAAAATATACATCACATGTCTTGTAGTTACTATAGGTTTATTTTCCCATGTCTATAATCAGGATTTTCAGGAGGTCTTCCTCAATCAAATCTGACTTTTCTTAACCCAGAATGAATACATAGCCTCTCATTTCCTGTAGAAACAAAAACATAACCTTTCCCCCAAAGTGACATACCTTTTGACTTAAATTTTGGAGTCAAGGTATTTTTAAAATATATAAGTTGGTTTAATTTAGTAGCTTTTACAATCAAATGTCTCTCAGCAATTATCATTCACCCATTAACAGTCAAAAAATTCAAAGACAACACAATCAAATATAGAATCCAGACTCTCTGTGTATTTCCCATCTTTATGTGGCTTATTGTATTTTTTATTATTCTATTCCCTTTTTAAGGATTTTACTATTATTTTTAAATCATTTTTTAATCTATGACTGTTTTACCCTTTTTCATCTCTCTCCCAAGCCTATGCATATTTTTCAAGCATACTGAGACCCGTTTAGAGGCCTTTTTGTCTGAATCTGTCCTTACTCTAATCCTTTTTGTCTGTATGAGCAAAAGCCCTAAACCTGACACACAGGGTGCACTTGTACCACAGCTCTTGTGAGACTGCAGGAATCCGCCATGCTGCAGCTCAAGCCCTCATGTCACAGCTGGGGGATGTGTCTCTGTACTGTGGCCCGCATGAAAGACATGAACTGTGAAGTTGCTCTTGGCTCTGTTTTTGTGTATCTAGAACACTGTTTTTTAAGCTTTCTCAGGCTTTATGTGGATGTACATGCACCAAGTTGGAGCACCATATGTAAACGGAGGCAGTTTTCTGTCCCAACTAACCACCCAGTCCCAAATAAGCATACTAAAGCTTATATTAATTACAAGATGCTTGGCCAATAGTTCAGGCTTATTGCTAACTAGCTCTTACATTTAAATTAACCCATTTCTATTAATCTATGTATTGCCACACGGCTGTGGCTTTACTGGTCCTCTGGAATCTTGCTTCTTGGGCAGCTTGCTCCCATCTCTCTCCCAACACCACCCCTCTTCATCCTAGGCCTCAGTTTGATTGTTTTGCCTAAGCTTATCCTGCCTTGCCAAAGCCAAACAGCTTTATTATTAACCAATGAGAGTAATACATACACACAGTGTATATGTATTATGAAGGATCATCCCACAGCACCTCCTGTTACAGTGTGCTTTTCTGTTGCTTGATAAACACTGTGATCAAGAGCATCTTGGGGAGGAAAGACTCTATTTCACCTCACAGCTNATAGTCCCTTGTCAAGAGAAACCTGTCAAGGCAGGAACTCAAGGCAAGAGCTTGAAATTGAAACTGAAACCATGNAGGAATGTTGCTTTCTGGCTAGATCCCTCTGGCTTGTTCAGCTACCTTTCTTAAACAACCCAGGCCATTTGTCTAGGGATANCACTGCCCACTGTGGGTTAGGCCCTCCTAAGCCAATTAGCAATTAAGAAAATCCTGCACAGGCATGCCCACAGGTCAGAAGGATCTGGAAAATTCTTCATTAATGTTCCCTCTTCCCATGTGATCCTAGGTTTATGTCAAGTTGACAACTTAAGGTAACTATGACACCTCCTCTAAAGTCTATTAAAGGTNTATATATGCAATCAAAAAAATTATAGTGCTCTTAAGTGAACGTGTGTGTGTGTGNGNGTGTGTGTGTGTGTGTGTAGATGCTTGCAGAGACCAAATGAGGATATTGGGTCCCCTGGAGCCAAAGTTGTGGGTGTTTTGAGTTCTATGATCTGAGTGTTGGGAACTGAACTCATGTCCTCTGCAAGAGCGGTAAGTGGTAAGTGCTCTTAACTGCTGAGCCATCTGACCAGCCCCCAGATTATAATATTTTCACTCTCCACTTTCTGACAAGTCCTAGCTGCATAAAAGTAGACTTGGATAGAAACATTCAAAATCCGAGGTGGAATGATGGCTGTACAAGTTTACACATTTAATAAAATCATGACAAAGATGAATTTTAGTGTAAAAACTAGAAATGTTTTAGTAAACATTAAAAATACAAATTTTACCTGAATAAATTATACCTTAATAAGTACTCCAGAATAAATTATACCAAGAGTGCACTAGGCCCTGTATGTTCCATGCATTTCTGTGTATACAATATCCAGAGGCATCAACCTTGCCTCTGTATCCCGGTTCCCACCCCAACCAGCTCTGTGAGCTCAGCACACAGCATAAGCTCTCTGAAATTCCATTTCCTCACATTATAAAACGTGTTTTCATATCACTTACACACCCACCTTATAAGTAGGATAAAGGAGGATATGCAAGGTCACTGCCAAACAGGGTCCTAGCATTTAACAAACGTTCTATAAAAGTTCATTTTTTTCTTCCCTCTATTCCTAATGTGTAACATTTGGTGACAGTTTTGTCATGGTGACAATAACACCTCTTCTGCCTAGGATTTGTATCTCTTTCTTCAGAAGCANTAATATTGTATAGCAGCTGTTCATCTGGTGCAGCCCTGTCCGGATGCATCTTTCCATCTTGCCAGTCAGTCCTCTGCCTGATCTATGNCTCCCAGCTTCCTGGGAAGCACCAGGCCCATTATAGCCATGGCCTTCTTAAAGTGTTAGTGTTTTGTTTTCCTCTTCACTTAAGATGCAAAACTCCGGCCCAAGGCAACAGCGGGCTTGTAAAATTGCCTTCAAGATCCATTATTAGGTGGCTGGAAAGTTGCCACCCAGGAACACAAGATCTCCGTTACAGCTTCTACCCTGGCAGTACCCAGAATGCTGCAATTTCCCCTGACTGTGGAGTTAATGCCTTGCCAGGGGAACAAGGGGGAATTAAGATGTCTGGAATAAGAATGGGAAGCTTGGACCCTGACATCAGTTGTAGCTTAAATTTGACATGGTCCTGTGGGTTTCTTTTACCCATGACTCATCTTTGACATATGCTAACAAGTTCCAGTGGTAGTCCCTGCTCAGCAGCCTTGGGTCAGGACAGGGGCTGGGATCTTGGCTATAGTCTTCATCTACACAAGCAGCTCAATGCCACCTGTCCAAGGAGATTACATAGACAAGGCCACTGCTCTCTGGGTGTGTCTTAGGTGTCTCCTCTCTTACTCTCTAGTCTACAGCCCCTTTGCCTCCTTAGTCTGCTGATGTCCGTCCGAGACCATCTAAAACCCAATCTACTTTCCATAAAAACTGATTTCTCCCACCAGTTTTTCTTTCCTACTTGTAACCAATTGGCCAATGTAGACGAAAGTTTGTCTGGTCTCGATCTCTGATCCCGCCCAGCTCCCACGGCCCGCTTAGACCCAAATAAACACACAGAGGCTTATATCATTTTTAAACTATGGCCATGGCAGGCTTCTCGCTAGCTAGCCCTTACATCTTAAATTAACATCTTAGATTTTATAAATCTCTGTCGCCACGTGTTCCACGTGGCTTTACCTGTGTGCCGTTACATGCTGTTGCTTTCTGGGCGGCAGAATGGCGTCTGCCCCTGCTCTGNTTTCGGCTTCTCTTCCCCTAGTTCGAATGTCCCGCCTAACCTTATTCTGCCTCACCATTGGCCAAACAGCTTTATTTATCAACCAATCAGAGCAACACATTTTTAGAAAGACATTCCCATCAGGCCAACACTCTGGATTCCCAAGAAGAAATGGGAATCAACTTTTATTCACTTGAAATACAACTGCCTTATTGAATAACNCTTACAGTGTTTGGCTTATCAGCCCTACTGTGAGAATTCTGCTTGATGAAAGAGAAACATATATAGCCATATGACACATATTATATATTAAAAAAGCCATGTTCCCAGTTCTTACACTAACAGTGAACAAAAAGAACAAGACAAAAACCACACAATGAGCTTGATCAAAAAACAATGAATACACTTCCCACATGATATTATGTGTAGAGAAAATTCTGGAGAAGAGGCTCAAGAATATTGACGGTGTCTCTTCTCCAGGGGGCAGGACTGTGAATGACTTTTATAAAAGTGCCTTCTCCTCTTTTTGTTCTTCTTTTACTGACCTGTTCCTTTTCTAGTGAAAACAAAAGACTTTCCCAAACAAACTGATGAAGCATCCACACTTCTCTGGAAAACAGAGCACTTTCTGTCTGTTCTGATGCTGCGTGCCTACCAGTCTCCACATCCCAGGCATGTCAAACTCAGGTCTGCTAGGAAAGCAAGCTCTCATAGAAGGAACACTTGGGACATTGAGCTTTGAGGGAATAGAAGGAGTGCTATTGATGATCTGAGAGTGAGACAAGAGAGACTCACATGGCCCCACCCCCAACTCACACTCTCCTCCCTTCTCAGAGACCTGGAAACCTGAGCACCGTGAGGAGCCTGCACATAGGCACTGCCAAGGCAGTGCAGCTCAGTGCAGCATGCAGAGGAGAGCTTCAGAGGAGAAGTACCAGTCTCAGAAGCAAAAGCAGCCCCTGGTGGCTATCTCCCCTAGCCCCCGCCCCAGGAGCTGAATTGCACACATGGGTAGACTTTAATTTCTCTAGTTTAAAATTTGACAGAATAGCAATAGAAGACAAGATCATTCTGCCACCATCATAGAGAAACAGAAACATAGAACCTTTCAGGAGTAGTGTGAAGCCAGATGTGGCGGCACATGCCAGGAATCCCAGACTGAGGCAGGAGGATTGCAAAATCTTGGGCTGCAGTGATTATTTCTTTCTGTGTATAAAATTGTCTTTGGAAATCTTTTATTTGCTGAGCAAAANTTTGAGCACTTACCACACAGCACAGTGGCGGCTACGATCAATTATGAATTAGCATTGCTCAGTCTAGCCAGAGAGATTAGCATCAAATAGACATATAAATACACTATATTTATACATCTCAACACAGGTGAGAGCACGGCTTCTCAGCTTCCATACTATGACCATTTGGGGCCAGATGATCTTGTCTTAAGGGGCCACTCTATGTACTGTGAGATTTTTAGCAGCATCCCTGGCCTCTGCCCACCAGATGCCAGTGCCATCCTTCCTCTTGTGTTGTGACCAGAAATGCTTCCAAATACTGCCAGATGTTCAGGGGGGTGGAAGCAAAGATCACCCTCCTTGTTCCATGTCAAGAAGAACCCCTGCTAAGGGCTGGAAACAGCTCAGTTAGTGAAGTGTTTGCTTGCCAAGCATGGGAACCCGAGTTCTGATCTCCAGAACTCACATAAAAAGGGAGTAATGGTGGCTCATACCTGTAATCCCAGCACTGCAAGATGGAAAGTAGAGACAGACAGACAGCCTATGTAGAACAGTTCCAGGTCAACNAGAAACTCATCTCAAAGACAAAGTAGCAGGCACCTGAGAACTGACAGCTGAGGGACCAAATTTAGGCTTTGAGTCCAGAGAATACTTGAAGGCAAATCCTAAAGCTGAGACTCAAAGGATGATCAGGATAAACTGACGACTAATGAGAATGTTCAGGCAGATCCAGAGCCCACGTGACTGCCCTGACCTTGGAGTTCTAGAGGAACCGGCAGCCCTGTGTGCAGTGTGACTCCAGGACCCTTAAGAGATCAAATGACAGAGAGAAGGCCACTTATGCTAGGTATAGTTGTCATTTTCAATATTCTGTCTCCATTTCTTCATTTAGTCTCTGTTTTGTCTTCTCTACAAGAATGATATAATGAGAAATAAAAGGAACAGTAGGCTATAACTGTGCATCAAGTCATATCTCATCTCTTATCCCTGAGCCGATCTGGATGTGAGCCCCAGCTGAGGCCACCAGGCTGAGTTCTGGCCAATCAAATGTGAGCAGAAGTGACATTCCCAACCCCAAGTCCAGTCTAGGAGAAGCACAGATGGCCACCTGACTCTTATGCTTCCTCTAGCTAAATGTCAGTGTCAGGGAACAAGGGAGAGAACATGGTTGATGGNNTTGGCTTGGTTCTTCAGTGCTACATGAGCATCATGAAACAGACTCCCACTGACCCACCTACCTCCCAGTTAGGAATAGGTACCCCAGAATCTTCCATAAAACAGGACAAGGTTCTGTGTTAAACCTTGAAACCTGGGTGTCTGTTTGGGAATCCAGCTGGGGTTCTCCGAACATAGCTAAGCAGTACCTCAAGAAACAGCTTTCTCCCAATTGGGGAGGGGGTGCACATGTCCCCTCGCTAGGTACTTACTGTGGAAAAGAAATATATCCTGCAGGCAGGGAACATTCAGGAAACAGCCAACTCTTGAACAACTCAGACCCATAAAAGTGATACTTTTAACCTTCAGTTTTGATGTGAAGAAATCTNAGGAATGAAAAGAAAAGGTTCTCTCCTTTTGAAATCACACACAGACAATTGCTTTTTCTTTGCAACACTATAGTAGAGGAAGAAAATTCCCCCAAGCAATACAAAGTTCTGAAGCCAATACAGCTAATAAACTCTAAAACCTTCCGGAAAACTACAACTACTATTATCAAATTGAAAGTAATTGATTGAAATTAACTAAAGGGCATAAGTAGAATTTTAAAGACGCATAAAATCACCTATATTTCTCCTCTAGTCTGACTGTCAGACATCACATTTTTTTTTCCTACCATGCTTTTCCATCGACTCTCACAAATCCAAATGTCAATAGCTAGAGATGATTTCCACTCTCAGCAATCAAGCACTTAGCAATCAAGCAGGTGAGATGAAGGCTTTGCTGCAGACCCATTCAGTCTAATGTACAAAGTAGAATGCAGACAGGTCGTCTCAGAGGAGCGTAAGATGGGACTAAATGCTCTTCTTAGGGGTAAGCAACAAAATCTGAATTAGCCCTGGTGGAGGCCTGTAAACCTGGCTATTTGGGAGGAAGAATGAAGCAGGAAGGTTTCAAATTAAAGACTCTCCTTAGATGACAGAGTGAGTTCATGACCAGGCTAGGCTATTTGCAGAGACCTGATCTCAAAATGAAAAATCAAGAGAGGGCCAGGGAGGCAGCTCAGTAATAGATGCTTGGCTGTGATATGTTGGTCCTAGATTTGACACTTAGTCCTAGTAGACGACAGAATAAAGATGGGGACAGGGAGGATTGGGGAAATGTGGCTTTCTGTTGACTTCAGTTATGAAGGGGACTGTTTTGCACACATCTGACAACACTGAAATAAATTTAAGAATGCAACACATTATTAATACATGTATTTTATTACTGTGGAATAATGCTCTTGTACACTGTAAAGATTTGTCACTCAAATTGGTTTAATAAAATGCTGATTGGCCAGTAGCCAGGCAGGAAGTATAGCGGGGCAACCAGACTAGGAGAATGCTGGGAAGAGGAAGGGCAGAGTCAGGAGTCACCAGCCAGACACAGAGGAAGCAAGATGAGAGTACCATATTGAGAAAACTTACCAAGCCATGTGGCTAAACATAGGTAAGAATTATGAGTTAATTAAGTGCAAGAGCTAGTTAGTAATAAGCCTGAGCTACCAGCTGAGTATTTATAAGTAATACTAAGCTTCTGAGTCAATATTTGGGAAGTGGCTGCTGGGTATTTGTGAACAGGGGGGTGGGGAAGAAACCTCTGCCTACATTTTATTTTATGTTATATTTTTTGTACATCTTTGAATGAGTGAGTGAGTGAATATGTGTGTATATGTGCACATGTGTGTATCAGGGTTTGTGAAGGCAAGACATTGATATTAAATGTTTTATTCTATTGCTCTCAATATTATTTTTTGAGTCATGGTCTCTCATTGAACCTGCAGTAGACATATTTGTCTAGACTGGCTGGTCAGTGAGCCCCCAGAGCCTCCTGTCTTTGCTTTTCTAGAGCAGTGTCACAGGCAGGGTCCGTGGCACCTAGATTTTTACATGGTTGCTAGGGATCCAAACTCAGGTCCTCATACTTACATAACATCCACTTGACCTGCTGAGCCATCTCCTCAGCACAGATCTGTGCATTTTATCTGTTCATACACAGGTACCTACAGTTATGTGTCCATGTTTAGAAACAAAGTATACTAACTGTATAACTAACTGTATAACTCTGATACTTTCTATTCTGTAGTATTCCACTTTGTTTTTACAAGTAACAAAGATTAAAATGGGCAACATATGTAAACAAAAATTTCAAAACTGAAGATGTACAAGTCTCAACAATGTGCACATGAAAAGAGATCCTTAGAGAATTGGAAATAAATAACATGATAGTCATCACTAACACATGTGAGAACAGCTAAGAAGTTAAGACATTTACAATGCCAAGTGTTGAAGAAAGTGTGAAGAAACTAGAATTCATTGCAGATGAAATGTAAAATAATGTCAATACTAAGGAAAACAGTTTAGCAAATTTTTATTAAAGTGAAATATATGCTAGCATACAATAAGGCCCAAATTTACTCAAGAAAATATAACACAGAGACTTTCATGTAAATATTCATGGTAGTGTCACTCCTACTCATCTCATCAGGGTGGAAGCAGCCATCCTCTGCCCATCATCTATAGGTGAGGAGATAAGCAAATTATGGCATATCCCAAGAAGGGAAATCTACACAGCAGCATAAAAGGAACTATTCATAGTCACATGAACAAACCTCACAAATATTATACTAAGTGAAGGAAGTCAAATGTAATTAGTATATACTATATGACTTCATTTATACAACATTGTATATAAGAGGAATCTATATATAATGACAAAAAAATCTATGATGTCTGGGACCTGGAAAGTGGAATTGACAACCACAAAACTTGGCCCAAGGAAACTTCTTGGGGTGATGGAAATAGAATCTATGGGTTACAGTGATGGCACATGGGCATCTAGACTTGTCAAAGCTCCTGCACCCATAGATTGAAAATGAGTAAATTATTTTTGGCTCCACCAACAGGAAATGGCTTAAGACTGTAAAAGTTTAGTGTTATTATTAAAATTATTTTGACTCAGAATTAAAGTTTTCTCTAGAACCCAAAGTATTAATGAAATAACCCAGCAAGCTGTCATGTTATCATTACCAAGTTAAACTCAGTGTGACAATTAGACATGAGACCTGACAATCATTCTAATTTTCTCAGGCTTTTGAAGTCTGACTTCATCCTTAATCATTTTAAGATTACTAAAGTGCTCCAGTGGAAATCTATTTCTGTTGGAGAGGTCTTGGACACAAAGAAAGGCTTATATTCTGGTATAGCTCTTCGCAGCTGAGGAAATGGAGCTGAGAGTCACTAAGTACAAGGCCAGGGGAAGGGCTAAGCCCTGCTTGTATNTGCATATGCAGCCCCCTGGCATTACACTTAGAACACCGAATCCTCCCCTTATGACTTTGGGCTTCAATTTCTTTGTGATTAGGACATATTTGGTACATTGTAGTTGCTTTAAAAAAACAAAAACACATTTAGTTCTGTTGCTGTCATTACAACCCACAGATCTATATTTCACAGGTTCTAGAAGAGCAAATGGAAGTCACCCAAAAAGGCAGCTTTAAAAAAAGATGTCCTCTGCTCAAGCATTTCCATTTTTCTTCCTCACAAGAGTTGAATGTGCTTTCCTCAACAGATTTGCCTAGTTAATCAAAAAGAAGAAACCACCCAGGAAGGGAATCTGTGACCTCTTTGTCAAGGGAAGCCAGATTATTCAATGCCAAGGAAGTCTATTTTTGCTTCCATTTGATGGGCCGTGGGGTTTGTTTTAAAGGTCAGCAGAAGAAAGCAAAAAGGACAACCATTTAGCAGGCAGGACTTCAATCCTCTCCCCTAATGGCCTCAGCCTGACCCCACTTCTCAGGTAGCATGTTAGCTTGGATGATTAGAGCTTAGTTACAGACTGGGGGCAGGGGGGACTCATTCTATTTCTAGGGAAGNCACAGAAGATGCTTTCAAATATTTTGGATGCACTCAACTCTTTGTTGACACCCACAGATACAGCCTGGGGCCAGAAGATGTAGGAGGACCATCCCTAACTCATGCTCCTGCCAGAGATGCAAGCCAGTAGCATCCTAGGAGCAGTGGGGGAAAGGTAGAGGCTCC
>LZPO01027531.1:147838-166305 GCA_001675575.1 Neotoma lepida | reverse complement strand
CCACCTATTGGACTGCCTTGTCCAGCCTTAATATGAAGGCTTTCCCTCTGTCTTATTGTACCTTGTTTTGTCCTGTTTGTCTCTTGGAGACCTGCTCTTTTCTGAAGAGGAAAATGGAGAGGGAGTGGATCTGGGGGAGAGGGGAAATGGTGGTGGGGTAGGTAGGAGGAGTAGAGGGAAGAGAAACTGTGATTGGGATGCATTGTATGAGAGAAAACTCTATTTTCAATGAAAAATAAAAATAAAAATGTGAGATAAGGTACTGGATGGATGGAGAGGAAGGCATGAAAGAGACAAAATAGCATTTGAGTCAGGTTACAGCAGAACAGGACAAATTNGTCAAGCAATGGCTGTGGAAGAAAGACATTTTAAATGGAGGGAAGACTACAAGGGAGGGAAGAGGCAAGGGAGCAGGGTATTTAGGAGACAGCAAATTGCTCAGCTTGAGGTGATCAGAAAAGAAGTAC
Source organism: Neotoma lepida (assembly GCA_001675575.1). Lineage (NCBI taxonomy): Eukaryota > Metazoa > Chordata > Mammalia > Rodentia > Cricetidae > Neotoma > Neotoma lepida. The sequence continues at coordinate 165,838 of LZPO01027531.1, read as the reverse complement.
GAAATTAAGGTGAGTCAAGGCCTCAGAAGCTGAAGCCTCGGGACTGATATTGACTGCTGAAAACAGACATTGTTAGCAGCTATTAAAATACTCAGATCTTCAGTATATTTCTTCAGAATATTTCTAGATAATACAGTTCTAATACGAATTCATTAGCTCAAACTGCTATGCAGAGGTCAGAAGAGGGCCAATCACTTGTGAACAAACTGCCTGTCAGCCCTCACAGTACCTAAGAAACCTCACCAGCACACCTGCTGACTTCAGTGTCACAGGTTGTGTGGCTTCCTGTATCATTCAAGGCACTGTGCTCTTGGGAAGTCCCCAGGGTCCTCCTGTCTTTCCTTACCCAGTTGTTGCTGNTCTCCAACCGTTGACNTTCTCTTTGCTTTCTGTCAAAGCCTTTTCATTCCTGTGTTGGTCATTAGTGTGCAAAGTTTATACCTGTCTTTTGAAGTGTCCTGAGGATACTTTCCTGAAAATGTGCAGCAGAACAAAGAAAATATGAGATTTATAATGAATCCGGGGATAANTCATCTTCTAACTTGGTAGAAAAAGTAAGGACAGCCCAAGTTCTCTAATATGGTGTATGTCAGTGTATAGTGAAACACATAATGTGTATTTCTGAAGTGAAAAATAAGATTATTTCAGCAAAACCACAGATGAATTGNTGTTAACATGGACAAATATCAAATGCCAATACTACATCAAATGCTTTTCAAAAATCAAATTTGTTGAACATTCATTTATTATATCAAAAATGGCAGTCATGGCCTGTTAAAGGACATGGACCACGAAGAAAAAGTATAAAATTATAATACCATGTTATATAATAAAAGCAATCAGCCACTTTTCAGATTTACTGTATCTTTTAAACATGGATTATATGGGCATATCTGCAAAAGTGGTAGGTGGTGTATGTGTTTACACACTGAAATGTGTACATACTGAAATGAGAAAATACATTTTAGTAAAACTCTTCAATTTAGTATTTCTACCCACATTTCAATTTTATATAAAAAGGCTTTAACATTTTAATGAAAATATGAAATTCAGTATTTGGGGATATTTATGGTTTNGTACTTCCCACAAAGGTGGGAAATAGATACAAAATGAGTTCCAGCCAACCTGAGGAAAGTATGGCTTTAATGAACAATGTTTCTGTTTGTGAAAACTGGAATTTTGTGCGAAATACCCATGGAGAAAGTGCAGATTGAGCTCATTTTCTAAAGGCTTCTGATCGTTCTAATCCAGCACTTCATTTTCTGGATGATGTCATAAAAGATGAAACAAATACATCTTAAGTCCTTTTTGTTAAAAATTAATTAAACATCATAGGAAATTAAAGAATGTGCAACCTGAGGTTTGAATAACAAATAGAAAATTATTTGAATCTGATGACNGATCTCTAGCATTGGAAATCTAAAACAGTGGGTTTTGCAGAGCCCATTTATCTCACNAGAAATTCTGCAAAGGCTGCTTCACCCTGAAGACACCGTGGGAGTGCAAACCGGGACTGCATAGGAGACAGGCTTCATGGGAACCACTCCTTGTCACAATCACCATCTGTCTTCAAGACCTGGAACTGGGCTTAGCACACAGGTTGGTTCCATGAATTCTGTAACACTGAGTGAATCAACCCAACAGTCCNAGAGAATGAAGTGGACCACTGAATAGACACTTGGAAAAATCCTAGTTTGAGGTAATGGCTCTAACAAGTGACGTTCTATTATGTGTCAATGCTTTTCATAGTTTTAAAGAAATGCTTTAATTTTTAAAGAGATGTTTTCAATAAATATAATTTAAACAAATTAAATATATTNAAGTCATAAAAACTAATAAAAAAGTTTATTAAGGACAGCTGGGATTCTATTTTTAAGATGAAACGTGATCAACCATATAAACCACCAATTTCAAGAGGAAGACTACCAGGTAATGCTAAGTAAATTGCATGAAATAGNCTGCATATAAAAGTAAATAATTTTAAAATTGTTTCAATTATTGAGAGAAAAGAGTTTTTGATATTTTTGACAAANAGACAGAGTATATGAAAGCTCTCAGATACTAGTGTAAGAGTTGGAAATTGGTACTGTGATTCCTACTGTCCCAGCAGAAGTTGACAGAAGGCTCAGTACTGTGAAAAGTATCACCACTTGCAGGAGGAACCTCTCTCTCTCATAGACCCCAGGCATTGCATGAGGAGCACTTGTGAAGACCTGATGTCAAATTGTGGTTCAAATGAGGATTTCATCTGTCTAGTGATGGCCATTTTTTAAATAGAAAACCACACTCATGGTTTCTTCTTTAAAAATGGTTCTTTGAGAATTTCATACAATCTGTGTTGATTGTATTTGCCCCTTCCNCTAACTCCTCCCAGATCCTTCCTCTCCCTTCTCCATTCAACAAGTTTTGTATTCTCTCTTTTTTCTTTAAACCCATGACATCCCATTTGTGCTGTCCACACACTCCTGAATGTGTGGGTTTCCACTGGAACTTACTCCACCTACCAGGGACTACACCCTTAAAGAAAACTGGCCCTCCCTCTCCCAGCTTCTATCAGTTGCCAATATCTCCTTATCTAGGGGTTGGACTCAGGCTCACCTTTCCTCTCCACCCTGGGATCTTGTGCATGCTGACATAAACACCACGTGTTCTTATGTGCAACTGCCCTATTGTGTCTGGGAAACTCTGTTCCCTGTCGTTGTTCACTGCCTCTGGCTCTTAAACTTTTTCCACCCTGTCTTCTGCAAAACTCCCTGAGCACAGGAAGAGGGGGTGTGATACAGATGTCCCGTTTAAGGCTGAACATTCCACCATCTCTTATTCTCTGCATACCCACAATTTCTAAGATTCAACAAATGGCTTGGTGATTGCTGGAATATTTTGGTGAGTGTTCCGCACTATATATTACATTAATTGGATCAGATAAATGGAAAGATTTATAAATATCTGTATTTATATTTTCATAAACAAACACATATAGATAGATAGGTAGGTAGATAGGTAGATAGATAGATAGGTAGGTAGATAGATAGATAGATAGATAGATAGATAGATAGATAGATAGATCTGACAGATACATAATGTGCCCATACTGAATTCTAAATATTTTGAATATCAATAGCTTAATCCCATAGTCTAGCTCTCCAAGCAGCATGGGACAGTTGACAGTGCACAGATGGATAAGAATTAGAAATAGACCTGAATCCATTCATAATTCTAACATTTACCATGATGCAACCTTGATGTATTATGCCATGAAAGACATCATGTATTTCACAGAGCTGTGGTAGGGTCCACAAGGATGATGATCCACTATAACTGACCCATGTTTATGGGACCAAGGGCTGGTGCTTCTTTTTCTTCCCCAGGAAAGTCATTCTGAATTCGTTGACCAGTGACTTCTGACTCCAAGACAGTGTCTTCTGACCCTGAACCATTCCCTTCATTGGTTTTGCTGTGACCACCACAGTTGGTAACGAGATTGACGTAATGGAACACAAGCTCCACACCAGTAGCTTTGTCTTTTTCGCTACTGTATCCTCAAGGCCCAGAATAGTACAAAGGAGCAGTTAGTTCAAGGTGGTATGTGATCACTGAATGGATGAACAAATTAATGAACAAATAAATCCNAGGGGAGAGAGAAACAGTTGCATCCAATTACCTACAAGAGGAAGTTTATANCAGGTAATGAAATTTGACTGACCCTGCAACTTGGATGCATTGCAAATACCAATTTCCCTCCTCTGGTCTTTTCTTCACCTATGCTGACTGAGGATTTGCCTCTCAGCCCTTGTGTGGTAGTTCAAAAGAAGATTATCAGAAAGTCAAATGTACATTACAGTTTGGGAAAACATTTAAATTAGTATTTACAAACTGAGGGGGAAGACCCTTTCATGGGTTGTGACCCTTGATTTAGTGGTCCTCACACTCGTTTAAAAGAGGGAAAGGATAAACCTGAGGGTGGGTTTGCTACACATGAAGTCAACACTACCTGAGGAAATGAGTTTCAGTTGTGTGTGCATGCCTGTGTGTCCCTATTGCACAATCAAGTCACTGAAGAAATTGAAAACAACGTTGAACAGTCTATTGGGCTGTTTTTAGTCTCTCTCAGACAGAAACACCCTGTCTCTATCTGAACAAATACTGTTCGTCATCCTGAGATGTCTTGAGTGTGGGTGTAAAGCTTAGAGAGAGCACTGTGAGCACAAGACCCTAGGTTTGGATGGATGTACCACAGGGGAAGGATGGATGTACCACAGGGGAAGGATGGATGTACCACAGGGGAAGGATGGATGTACCACAGGGGAACCTAAATATTTTGCATGATGCCCCTCTCTCAAAATTTCCTACCTCTTGGGCCTGTGGATAGGCTACAAATTCCTAAGAATGTCAATACTGGCCTATTTTTCATCTTTGTATTCCTAGTGTAAAACCCTGAATTTTTTTCTCTTTTCCCTCCCTTGCCCTGGGAAGGGCACTGAAACATTTTATAACTTTTCCAAATGTTACCCTGCCATGACTCAGGAAAATAAATGGGCCAGCATTTCTTCCAAAAAGCCGGAGGACAAGTGTGCCCACACACAGAGCTCCTTTCTTGANCAAGCTTGGCATGAAAGTTGGGGCGGAGAGACCAGTAGCTTAGGGCACATTCAGAACCATTTGATCAGCCTTCTAACAACTGTGTGTAGAACACAGTAGAGCTAAAATATTCGGCAAGCGGAGGAGCAGACAGAACAAACCAAAGTGATATGACACCCCTCCCGCTCTCATCATCATTTGAAAGCAAACTAGGTTCCTCTTTCTGCTGAAAAGAGACTATTCCCATGGTCATTAATGAATGAAAATTCCTTTCAACATCACTGTGCAAATTTGGGGATTTGCCGGCCAGCCATTGTAGGTGAATTGGAGAGCTCCAGTCGGAGACCCTGCCTTGAAAATAAAGGTAGAAAGAGAGCTATTGAGGAATATACTTGATGTTGCTCTGTGGTTACACACACAAAAGTATGCACATGCACCCACACCTGTCTCTTATACACATCTAGATGTGTATAAGAGACAGCACACATACACACACATTTAAAAATGTTCTGACATAGATCCTACCCAGGAATTCAGGCCCCTTCTAAATAATAACAGCTCTAGAAAGCAGCCTGCTACAGGTCAGACTTGCAGGAAGCCAGTGCTGTGTGGAAATTTAGTTTAAGTGNATCCTCCAAGTGTTCATGAGTTGGAAGCTTGGTCCTGAGTGTGGCAATATTGGGACCTGGTAGAACCTTTAAGAGGTGGAGCCTCATGGAAGGCGGTTAGGTTATTGGAAACACTGTGGTTTGAAGTGATCGGCACAGAGCTCTTGGAGAAAGTTAGTTGTTCTGATAGACGATGTGATCACTAATCTTGGTTGCCAAAGCTTGGCACACCTAGGAAGAGAGAACCTCAACTGAGGAATTGCTTTCTATCAGATTAGCCTGTGGGCATGTCTAAAACATTTTTTTTTTACTTGCTAATTGATGTAGGAAGGCCCAGCCTACTGTGGGCAGTACCATTGCAGGCAACTGCTCCTGGGCTGTATAATAAAGACTAGCTAAGCTTGAGGCAGAGAACAAGCCAGTAAGCAGTGCTCCTTCATGGTATCTGCTTCAGTTCCTGCCTCCAGGTTCCCACTTGCATTCTTGCTCTGGCTTCCCTCTATGACCGACAATAGATAACCTGTGAACTGAAATAATCCCTTGCCTCCTCGAAGTAGTTTATGGTCATGCTGTTTATCACAGCAACAGAAAGCAAACAGAACAGACGGAGTAGCTACAAGAGAGCAAAGATGCCTAAATCACTTTCCATCATCTTGCTATATGGTCACTCCCTCTCATNTCTGCTCCTACCATTGTGATAGCATGATATCATCCCCATAGTATGGTGCAGCCAAAGGATCCCAACCATAATTGTTAGGATTACCTGATCTTGGACTTTCAGCTTTAAAACTGTGAACTAAATAAACCTCTTTTCTTTATAAAGTACCCAGTCTCTGGTATTTTATTATAACAACGAAAAGCAGACTAATACAGTCNGATTGCTATCTCTAGTAACAACCCAGAAAGCCAAATAACTTCAGTAATGATTGGCCCAGAATGATCAGGAGTTCTTAATCACCAACAGCTTCCCTAAATGCCACCTCCTTCATTTTTAGATTGAGACAAACCAGAAAAGCCAACTATGCCCCCTAACCCTAAAATGCTCACTCCTCATTGCCTGCCTCCCCCTCCTCAGGCCACCAGCTCCTGTTTTCCAGTGCAAGGCTTCCCATTCCTCCAGCTGCCTTGAAGTCTGTGCCAAAAGGCATATAATGGGGGCTGACACCTGGCCACAGCAAGCTCTGAAGAGACACCCTTTGCCCTCTTCTCTCAGTGGTCTTCATGGCCATTTCATAAAGTTCTTTTTTATATTGTTGCATCAGCCCTTTTATTACCTTTCCTTCCTAATTTTCACAAGGGTATTTTGGGCTTGGGGGAGTTTTGTTGTTGCTTTGTTTTTTATTTATTTATTATTTTTTACTTTGTACTAGTTCGTTAAGAGGTTAGCCTAAGCCTTAAGAATTAATCATCTGCTTCTTTTGGTAGGTCCTCAGTTGGGAAGCTAAAGCCATCTCAGAAGGGAACTGCTTCCTTGTTGCTGAGCTACCAGGGAGAATCAGGTTTATTGTGTATCTTTCTGCAGTTGTCTTATAAATAGTCTGGTGCAGCCAGGATTATAGCTCAGCGTTGCTGCCCAGTGAAACCCAGCACAGAGCTTACTATTGCTCCATTTTTCAAATCTTCTTTCTATTGTTAAAATACTATTCCATTTCCAAAATACTCTATCTGGTTTCACCTGCACATAGAGCAGCTTGGAGTTGACACGTTTAAATACTATCCTTGTTTACATTATTATAGATGTTTATTTTTAAAAGACACCTTAGACATATTAAAGACATAATAGATTTGAAATGGTGGAAAGAAATTATAAGTCTAGAATGGGATGTTCATGCTGCAGAATTAAAATCATAATCACTGAAATGGTAACTCTTTTTATCTTATAGTCAAGGATTTTTAGATTTACACTTGAATAAAAATATATTAAAATGTTTGAAAAGTATGAGGGTTATTATTATTCTGCCTTCTAAAGATCCAGAATGTTACTTTTTTTTCAGATTCTTTTAAAATGGCATTGACTGCGGGTGCCTGGAAAATAAAAATTACAAAGGTTTCTAATCAAAGAATTAATGTGCTAGGCAACGTTCCCAAGGGCAAGAAGATGAGGAAAGATTAAAGGATTAAGAAATTACTTTGTCAAAAGAAGAAAAAAGAAACAACTGAAGCCAGATCGTATGATGAGTAAGCAGTCGGTCAAACATCCCTGTTGGAAACTCACTGTCATGAAAAGCCTCAGACAACGTGATTTCTTCATCTAATGGAAGGAAAGGGCAAAAAATTATAAGACAACCCAAGGAGAAAACTGTAAGCATTCACGGCAGAGCCCAGTAAGAAGATTATTAAGGCAGCTAGTACCCAGGTTCATAGACCAACAAACACCGAGAAATTTAGCCTAGAAAAAACTTTGTAGTCTGTGTAACTTTTCCCCTATATTGGCTTGAAAAAGAAAAAACAATTAAGCAAAGAAGTGTAACCTTGAGTAGTGTGAAGACACCTTTATACATGGAGACTCAAAAACCTGTCATTGGATCATTGTATGACACTGAGCCCTTCATTGCCTAACCATGCTGCTGACAACTTCTTCCACAGATTACTGAATGTCCATCCTTTGCAGACCCCTGGGAGAAATCCCTCTCCATTCTCAGCACCAGGAATAGCTGTGCTGCCCCTGAACAACTGGCTCTCTTGATCCTGTAGCACTGACTGTCATAACTTACATCACCCCCTCTCTCTCAGTTGGCACCAAGAGGCTTACATGCAAATTTACGGTCTGCTCTGGCAAGTACAGAAGTGTACATGTCTCTTACGTATAAATCAGTGCTGCCTTCTTGCTTTTCCTATCTTGGATCTTTCTCTAGTCTGATTTTCTTGCCTCTTGTGTTTTCATTTGGTTTAGCTTATTGTAGGATACACATTTTATAAATGACTTTAAATCCTTTCCATAACCTAAGGGTGTATTGATGACTATAGAGGTAACTGGATACAACCAGCTGAAATGGAGTGAATGGGTAACTATTCATCACTATCAAAATTTCAAATACTATCTATACCATAGCCTTCCCTAGACACTATGTCTGCCCATGTATGCAGAAAATACCCAACCATTCAGGCTCAGTTGAGAGGCTGCATTCTCTATAGACATTGCTGACCGAAACACCCTTGTAGTCACCTACAAGTAGTCACTGGCTCCTTGGTGTTACACTGGTGTCTTAGTTAGGGTTTCTATTGCTGCAACAAAACACCATGACCAAAAAGCAAGTTAGGAAGGAAAGGGTTTATTTGGCTTACACTTCAGCATTGCTGTTCATCACTGATGGAAGCCAGGACAGGAACTCAAACAGAGCAGGATCTCAGAGGCAGGAGCTGATGCAGAGGCCGTGGAGAGGTGCTGCTTACTGACTTGCTTACAGTTTCAGAGATTCAGTCCACCATCATTATGGTTAAAAGCATGGCAGCAGCAGTGCAGGAGCATGCAGGCAGAAGTAGTGCTGGAGCAGCTAAAAGTCCTACATCTTACAGGTAACAGGAAGTCAACTAACACACTAGGCAGTATCCTGAACATAGGAAACCTCAAAGCCAGCCCCCACAGTGACACACTTCCTCCAACAACTCTATACCCACTCCAACAAAGCCACGCCTCCTAACAGTGCCACTTCCTATGAGATTATGGGGGTCAGTTCCACTCAAACTACCACATTCCATTCCTTGGCTCCTATAAGTTTGTAACAATATCATAATGCAAAATGCATTTAGTCCAACTTCAAAAGTCCCCATAGTCTATCACAGTCTCAACGATGTTTAAAAGGTCAAAGTCTCTTCTAAGATTCATATAGTCTCTGAACTGTAATCACCTGTAAAACCAAAATCAAAAAACAGATCACATACTTCCAACATATAATGGCACAGGATATACATTACTATTCCAAAACGCAGGGAAGGGAGCATAGCAAAGAAATACTGGATCAAAGCAAGACTNAAAACCAGCTGGGCAAACTCCAAACTCTGCATCTCCATGTCTGATGTCAAAAACACTCTTCAGATTTCCAATTCCATTCAGCTTTGTTGATTGAAACACACTTCTTTCTCTTGGGTTGATTCCACTACATGTTAGCAGCTCTCCTCAGCAGGTATCCCACAACTGACATCTCTAACGCCTTGAGTTCTTCAAGGAAATCCAGGCTTCAACTTCACAGCTTCATGTAATGGCTTCTCTACAAGGCCTCCATTCAGGGACACCCCTGACACATGCCTGGCCTCAGTGGCTTTCTTTAGGCACAGAGGGAAATTCCATAACTTGTTTCTTCTATCCTTAACTCTAAAGCCAGAACCATGTGGCTGAAGCTGCCAAGTTCTGCGACTTACTGGGGCTGGGACATGTCCACCTTTTCAATTACATCTACATCTTCAGGAGTTTTCAGCCTTTCACTGCCTAAACTTGGCTCTCCTGAAACTTGTTCTGTAGACCAAGCTAGTCTCAAACTCAGAGATCCTCCAACCTCTGCCTTCCAAGTGCTGGAATTAAAGGTGTGCCCCACCACACCCAGTTCTAAAATTTTCTTTAGTTCATTTCCACAAATTGGAAATTTAACTGGATGGGATCTTGCCCTGAGGCCACCACTGCTTTTATTCCATTTATCTCCTTGAACACAGAATTTATCTCTACTCCTCTTCTTGGTGCTCTTTTTCTCCTCAAAATTTACATTTTGTATTTACCCTACTCAGCTTGCTCCTTTTCAATATAAATCTTTATAATCATGAACACTAGTAACCACACATCAGATTCTATACTAGGCTGTTTTGAGATTTCTTCTGCCAACAGAATAAACCCAAAACTCTTCACTTTAGCCTCAGGTAGAGTCTTCAGACAAGGGCAAAAAGCAGTCACTTCCTTCACCAAAATAGGACAAGAATGATCTCTAGGTAACATACTAAAATTCTTCTCCTCTGAAACCTCTTGAATGAGCCCCCAACAGTTCAAATAACTGTCTTGGCACCTCTTAGCCAAATAACTCTTAGCACCTCTGTCTTCCATGTTCCTACTAGTATGGCCCATTAAACAGTGTTTAAAGCATTCCACTGCTTTCATAACCCAAAGTACCAAAGTCCAAATTCCTCCAAACAAACATGTGGTCAGGCCTATCACAAAAAAACCCCACTCCCTGTACCAACTTCTATGGAATATTATTTTACACTATGTGAAGATGTCACTGTAATTGGTTTAATAAAGAAGCGGACTGACCTATAACTAGGCAGGATAAGGTTAGGCCAGAAAACCAGACTAAAAGAATGCTGGGAAGAAGAAGGAGGAGGAATCTCAGGGTCTCAAGGACTCGGAGAGAAGCAAGATGAACTTGTCATGTTGAAAAAAAGGTACCATCACATGGCAGAGTGTAGACAAGAAATGTGGGTTAATTTAAAATCTAAGAGTTAGCTAATAACAAGCCTGAGCTATCAGCCAAGCATTTATAATTAATAAGAAGTCTCTGTGTGGTTATTTGGGAGCTGGCTGATGGGACAAATCAGCCAGCAGTCACAACGAAAAATTTCACCTACAAACTTCTGTCTTAGTTTGGGTTTTTATTGTTGTGAAGAGATATCATGACCAAGGCAACTCTTATAAAGAATACATTTAATTGGGGTGGCTTGCTTTCAGTTTCAGAGGTTCAGTCCATTATCATCATGACAGGGAGCACAGTGTGCAGGCGAACATGGTGCTGGAAAAATAGCTGAGAGTCCTACATCTTGCAGGCAACAGGAAATCTACTGACAGACAACACTGAGGGAAGCTTGTGCAAAAGAGACCTCAAAGCCTGTCCCCACAGTGACACACTTCCTCTAACAAAGCCACACACACTCCAACAAATCCATACCATCTAATAATGCCACTCCCTATGAGATTATGGGCGTCAATTACATTCAAACTACCACAACTGGATTGTGACTCATCATACCCCACAATTGACCCCTCTTGAAGGAGATACTGGACGAATTAATATTCTAGGCAATGTTCCCAAGTCAAGACAATCAGGAAAGATAAAAGAATTTGAAAGATAGAAGAATTCAAACTTATGTTATTAAAAAAGGAAATGGGCGACAACCAGAAGCCAGATAATATCATCCCCAGTCAGCCAACCATCCTCATTGGAGATTGAGAAAAGAATTAAATAAGAAAGGAGAAGGGTCTGGGTGAGGTTCCACGTTTATTTACAGTCAGAGATTAAATGACAACACCCCCCCCNAAAAAAAGTTAATATTTTTGTTTGGTTTAGGTTAGGTATTTTGTGGATTCTTTGTTTGTTTAGATGGCCTTCCTTACATAATCCTGGCTGGCCTGGAACCGGGTATGTAGTCCAGGTTGGTCTCAAAGCACAGTGTTCCTTGCACCTGTGTCTGCCTCCCTGGTGCTGAGAATACGGGCCTGCACAGCTGTGCCCACCTTCTGAAACAGTTTTTTTAGTTTGGGGACTTCTCATTGTTTTTACTGCCCTGTTTTGTGATCCCACTTGTCCGTTACTTATTGCTCATCTTTACTTCTTTTTATTGCATTCTTTACTTAACGACTACGGAGGACCTGGGCTTCACTCAGCCTCACTAGGAAAACGTCTGAAATAAAGAGGAGAGGGCTCTGGAAGCTGAAGAACTCCTACAACTTTTCCCACCACAGTTCCTTTCCTGCTTTGCGGTCTGCAGCACAGTGCCTGAGAAAGAAGGCTGCATCGCCAGTGTGTCTGATCAGAGACATCGAGATGCTTGATCAGAATTCTAGTTTCACCTGAGATTTTCCAGAGTCTTCCCAGACGTCTGAGCTGAAAGGCACTTAATTAAAAGCAAAGTCTCAATGAGGAAGCTTTTGGTGACCGCGTGGGAAGATCAAGGGTTGCTGGGGAGGTAGCCGTGGGCGGCTGGGACAATCCCGCGGCTGGAGCGTCATGAATAAGCCTGAAAGAATCCTTTGCATGGATTCAACCCCGAGCCTCAGTTTGTTGCCTGAGGTCAGCAAGACCTTTCTCTTTCCCAAATTAGGCAGTCAGTGACAGCTCAGACTGTCTTTTGAAACAGTTCCAGAAAGTGTCTCCATGAAATTGGAAAGATAGCTTTACCTTGTCTTCAAAGTCACTCTTAGGAGACCGCAAAGGCACGCTGACAGGGAACAGGATTTAAGGAGGCTTTATCTGGTGAGACTGCCCAGGGGACGGCCAACGGGACAATTCTGAGTGGAGTTATTCTCCGCCCCCGTTTCCGGTCCATCCCTTGCCTACCCCATCCTTAGTTCCCACTGGAACCGTTATCTCAGCAATGCTTTGATTCTCTCACTGGTTTTTTTTTTTGTTTGTTTGTTTGTTTGTTTTTGTTTTTTGTTTTTCGAGACAGGGTTTCTCTGTGTAGCTTTGCGCNNTTCCTGGAACTCACTTGGTAGCCCAGGCTGGCCTCGAACTCACAGAGATCCGCCTGCCTCTGCCTCCCGAGTGCTGGGATTAAAGGCGTGCGCCACCACCGCCCGGCCGATTCTCTCACTTTTAAGCCTTTGAACATCCTTGTGTCTTTGCCGGTGGGTAGAATTCTGAGGGCCCTGTGCAAGATTCTCTCTGCCCTCCCAGTAGCCCCCAGGTGCGCATCAGTGGAGTGTTGTCTCCTTCCATATAAATATGAAATTAGCTCAGAGACTAGATTTTATTATGTAATAAAAGGTATGGGTCTCAGATAAAGAAAATGAATTACTCAAAGAGGAAAGAGGTGGGGGGTTATCCTGGGTGAGTCCTTTCTGAACATAGGAAGGAAAAGAATTCACTTAGTGTTTCTGAAGAAACTGTCCTATTTAGGATGTGAACACATAGCTGGAAATCAAAGGCACACTCCAGAGCTTGAGAACCACCCCGTAGCTGGTCACCAGCAAAGGGGAGATCCTATCCCATGACTGTGTCGTCTTGTATTCTGCCAGCAACCATGGGACCTGGGAGGAAGACCCATTCCCTCAGCTGAGAACACAGCCAAGATGAGACCTTCCCTTCAGCCTGGGAGACTCAACGCTGATGACCTCCTCTCCAGGATGAGCTTGGACTCCTAGACTCAAAATACACAGATGAGGGCAGAGGAGATGGATCAGTTGGTAAATTGCCTCCCATGCAAACACAAGGACGTGAGTTCAATCCCCAGACCCACTGTTTTCAATCCCAGCAGTGCAGATGCGGAGGCGATGGATGCCTGGGACTGACAGGCCAGCTATGCTGACTAATTAACAAGCTTTAAGACCCACTCAGAGACCAAGTCTCAAAAAACAGGTAGGTGGCTCCTAAGGAACAATACCTTGAGTTTGACCTCTGACCTCAACATACATGTACACACAACTATATGTGCATACACACACACGTGAACGTGCACACACACACACACACATATTGTTGTTGTTTTATTACTCTTTGAGGGAGGATCGTCACCCAGCTCCCAAATAAATCACACAGAGGCTTAATTATAAATGCTTGGCCTTAGCTTGGTTTGTTTCTAGCCAGCTTTTCTTAAACTAACCCATCTATCTTTGACCTCGGGGCTTTTCCTGTTCTCTTACTTCTGTAAGTCTTACTTTTACACTGTGGCTTGCAGGGCAGCTGGGTGGCTGGCCCCTGGGGTCCTCCTCCTTCTCTAGCTACTTCATTTTTTGCTCTTTCTCTCCTCCCAGATTCCTCCTTCTATTTATCCTCTCTGCCTGTCAGCCCTGCCTATCCTTTCTCCAACCTTGCTATTGGCCGTTCAGCTCTTTATTAGACCATTAGGTATTTTAGGCAGGCAAAGTAACACAGCTTCACAGAGTTAAACAAATGCAATATAAACAAAAGCAACACACCTTAAAATAATATTCTATTGCACATACACACTGTGATGGATGGTTTTAAATGTCAATTTGATTAACATAGAATCACTTGGAAAGAGAGTTTCAATTGAGGAATTGTCTAGTCCAGGTCCTCCTATGAACATGTCTGTGGAAGATTGTCTTGTCAATTGAGTTGGGAATACCCTCCCTGAATGTGAGTGACCCCATCTTATGGGCCAGACCCTAAACTGTGCAGGAGTAAAGAAAGCTATCAGAGCCCAGGAGAGGCAGGCAGCATGAGTTCTTTTGTTTCCCCCTTCTCTTGACTGTAGATGTGAATTCTTGCCTTTATTTCCCTGAAATGATGGACCGTAACCTGGAATTGTATGCTAGAATTTTCTCCCCTAAATTGCTTTAGCATGTTTGAAGACAATAAAAGAAATGGGACACACATATGCACACACACACACACACACACACACACACACACTAATAGGTGATAATGTGACATTATGCACCAATAGTTTGCGATGAATCATACTTAATGACATAAACCTAGAATACATTCTAGCCTCACAACCACTTATTCCACGAAAAGAGCCCTTCTGAAGCTCAGAGACCTGCTAGAGAAGCTCATCCACCCATGGGCCAGTTTCTTAGCCTCTTCCCACCCCTCTGCCCCCTCTCCAATCACACAGCCTAAGTGCTTCTCACTTTTCCTCCTCAGTCATCCTCAAAGCCTCGATGTCATTTTGTGAGGTCCCCAAGGATACCACTATTTCCACACTGGTGCTAATGCCTCTTCCACTGTCTTAACAATGGCTCCAACAATCCATGCAAAAGTGGGTAAAATTGCTGGCATCCATCATGAATCAAGGCACCAACACCCAGTGTAGCTTCTTCACTGTTACACATAGTGAAAAGCACCAACTGTATTCAGCCTGAGTCACGTATACACCTTTCAATACGTTGAATGATTGAGACCTAACATAGTACAGCTTGTTGAAGTCTGACAACTGGCCTGAACATTTGCATGTATCTGAGCTTTAAGCAGAACCAACTGAGGTTTTATGGGATGATATTTTGACTTGAAAGAATAAATCACACACACACACACACACACACACACACACACACACACACACACACATACACACACACACACTTTAGTTATTCAAATTTGAGTACTTGGCAGACAGTTTCTCAAAAGCGAGTGAAGTAATCCAACACTTTGAGGAAAATAACTGGCAGTATTTGTTGTCAGTGATAAGATCTGAATACTTAAGAGAAAACATGTACCCACTGTGGTAGATCAGACAACAGCCCAGTCCTTAAAGTAACTTCCAATTAGTGATTAGATTAGCTTAGTGATAATTTCAATATCATGTAATGGCATGTCGGTGCCATTCTACAGACTCAGTGAAGCAGTCCCTTCCAAACAAGTCATGGCTCAAAACTCATGAGGACAAGTTCAATTCAAAATGCCAGCCAGACCAGCAGAGTTCACTGCAGAACAACACAAAATGTTCCAGATTCTACATGGCAACTAATCATTAAGAAACTGCTAGAGAGCACACGAGCCAAAATCAAGAGCAATACCCAGTGGTCAGCAGTCAGCACACAGGCAGAAACCAGCTCAGCATCGCTGATGGCCAGGAAAAAGCAAATCCAAACCACAGTGAGGTCTCAGCCCACACATGCTAGGATGGGCACTACCAAAATAATAATAATAATAATCAAAAGACAAGTGTTGGCAAGAGTGTAGAGAAAGGGTATACCAAGGGCACAGCTGATGAGGATATAAACTAGTAGAACCAGTTTGCAAAACAATATGGGGTTTCCTCAATAAATTAAA
This sequence comes from Neotoma lepida, assembly GCA_001675575.1. NCBI lineage: Eukaryota > Metazoa > Chordata > Mammalia > Rodentia > Cricetidae > Neotoma > Neotoma lepida. The sequence goes on along the minus strand of LZPO01027531.1, from coordinate 149,994 downwards.
ATAGAGCTACCATATGATCTCATGATCCCATCTCTCTGTCTGTACCCAAACGCGATGAAATTGGTCTGTAAACAAAATATCTGCATTCCTGTATTCATTGCAGCACAATTCACAATAACCAGAATAGAGAGCCACCTTTGGTATCTATTGATGGATGAGGAAAATGTGGTATATGTATACAACAGACTAGTACTCAGCCTTCAAACAGAAGAAGATTCTAACATTTATGACAACAGACATGAACCTGGAAAGTATTACATAAGAGAAATAAGCCAGCACAGAAAGACAAACTCATACAATCTCACTTAGGTTAGAATCTGAAAAAGTCTAACTCAGAAGCAGGATAAAAGAGTGGTTATCAGGGGCCTGGGGAGAGGGGGAATGGAAAGACATCAAGGTTAAGATGTTGGCCAACTTTTTATGGTTTCAGTTCTGGTAACGGTCAGTTGTGGAATCCTGATGCATAGTCCATTGGTTGAAAGTAATAATGTATGCTGGAAATTTGCTTAGTAAATAGATCTTACGTGTTTTCACTGGAAAAAGAAAGTGAGAAGAGAGAAAGAAAATCAACACTTTCTGGGGGGGGGAGAGGAATGGCTGCTTGATGCTTTAGCAAAATGTGTATGCACTTCCCTGCAATCCTCTTCTAGATTCTCTTAGCTGTGTCTTGCCAGAATTTAACAGACCAAATAGAAATGGAAATTCCAGTGTTTCCTACTAATCCATATATTAAAGAGATTCCAAAAAGGCAGAACAGTGTTCTTCTTACCACTAATATATTTGTTTTTGAAAGTATTACTTTTCATAGAGTATAGTATATTAACATGTAATAGACTAATTCTTCTAATTACATGTTATTTTCTCAGTTTTAGTTTCTAGTTGGTAGCTTGCTGGTGTCTNTCACTTAAGTTAAAAATCTCTGAGAGATTCTTAATAATTGTTGAAAGGCATGCGGAGACCCAGAGTTGATAGNTGTGAGCCAGTATGTCCCTCCTAGGGCTGTGCGACACTGACAGTCTGTGGGTTGATCTTTTTACTTAGACANTGAATGACTGATAGCAATTATTATCACTGATCTGTCAATGTAATCTAAGTATCACACATGGAATATAGNAGATGACAGACACTTCAGAAACATTTATTACTGACATNCAGGTTCAATATGCTATCATCCCATGCTGAAAGGGGGAGCTGTGTCACAGGANAGCTNGGAAATGCATGCCAAAANGGAAACATTTATGTTGTGATTTGTATTAAAGTGCCCAGTGAGTTATAAGACAAAAGTAAGGACACTTAGAACTCTGTGAAAATTAAAATATCTTCATATTTACTGGCATCCATTAGAATAAACCTCTTTGAAAATTCCAGAAGGCCACACAAATATTTCAAAAAATATTTATAACAAAATTTCCAGNCNGAGGACACTAGATTTCTTCACTTGTTACATCCTTTTAATTATCTTTTTATTTTTATTGATGTGTATAGCTTACGTGTGCAGGTGTCTGTGGAAGCTGAGAATTGAACTGGGGTCCTCTAGAAAAGCAGCAAGCACTCCTAACTGTTGAGTGAGCCCTCCTGCCCTCTCTCACTCTATCCTAATACAAAATTATATGTGACTTCAAGTTGCAAGGACTGATACTCTCTCTGCCCGTTCAGATCATATGTCAGAATACTAGTTCCCAACTACAGTAAAATGATTCCTGTGGTGAAATAATGCATTGATATAATGAAGAAAATGTCATCATTTAAATTACCTGTAAATACTGAGTGTAATGCAGACGACAGCACGTTGCTAGGAGGCTGTGAATACATGCATCTATTTTTACAGAGTGTTTATTTCTGTATTGTGTTTGCTTTCGTTTTTATAATTATGCTATGGGACATCAGTTCACACTGGAAATACAGCTTGGGATTTAGACCTGAGCAGATNACTCTGGTGAATAGGGGTGAGACTTTAGGTTTTTAAAAAAGTGAAAGGAGTTCTCCACAGGCNCACATTCTTTTTTCTAATACTAACAATTGCACTCCAAGGCATACCGCAACCAGAACAGGCCCAGGACCCTGATAATTGCAACAGGTGTTTCCCAGGCTTACCGGCCAGGCAGGGGTCACACTCAGAAAGAAGAGAGGAGCCAGCTGGCTCCCTGGAACTCAGC